>CAIGRK010286121.1:0-11479 GCA_903798315.1 Fraxinus greggii | reverse complement strand
ACTATATTGAAAAAAATCTCACCCACCCACCCCGGCTGTGTGTATTCTGACAGGTAATTCCTGTACCTGTAGCAAGACTATAGTATTATTAATGTTAAAACACTAATCTAGGTGACGTGACTTTAAATGAGAGATAGTCACTTATACCTTCCATTGAATCAATCATTTAACACCGCATGAATTGGTGTTGTGACAAGCTAATTATTCGCACAAGGCAATTCATGTCCACTTGTTATAAAAATTCTGGTATAAATATTGGATCAAACATTACCAATTGGCATCTCCCCTTTCGATTCTCAGCATCTATAATCAGATACTACCTGCAGATCTCATCATACGGCTCTTATTTCATCTGTTAATTCTATAAAACCCCACCTCGTATTCAGTTTGTAGAGAGAGAAAACAACGAGATATAGAGAGAGAAACGTGGTGTGCTAAAGATGATTTCATTGGATTCTCCGCTTGAAGCTCTAGCTTTTGATTACTTGAGCTATGGCTTATTGACGGCGGTTAAGAGTATATGGCCCTGGGTTGCTGTTTTAACTGCCGCTGTTAGCTTCTGGAGGATCAGAGCTTTATCATCGTCAAATTTGGTTCAACGTGGCAGAAGCCCAGATGGCCCGTCGACTTCTTCGCCGTCGTCGTTAAAGATGGATGAGGATGTTGTGGCGGCTGCGGCGGAGGCACCTGAGGATCTTGATGACGGTGAGGCGGCTACAATTTCTTCAACTCAATTTGATACCAAGTATTTATCGGGTTCGAATACGAAATGCCGAATTTTAGAGAGAGAAGGTAGTACGAAAGGGAAGTTTACGTTGTATTATTGTGAAAAAGATGAGTGTAGGACGGGTGAAGGTGGTGTTAACGGTGACGAAAACGGTGCTAGAGTGGTGGCATATGAGAAAAAGGGACGTTGGTGCGATGATTGGGAGAGGATGACGATGGTAAAAATGGCGGATATGGGGTGGTACCAGTACCTGGACTTGACGGTTCTCGACGGCAGCGTTGTTAGATTATGGGACAGTCAACGGCGGAGAAACGCCGCTGCAGTTAGTGGCTTTGGGTGGTAGTTTGTATTGTACTGTGTAGGTTGTGGTTGTAGAATTGTAGTACGAGAAAAATAATTTTTTAGAATTTTGCAAAAATTGTTTAATTTATAATTTTTAGTCCAAACTTCGTCTCATTACAGCACTTTGTATGATAGCATAAAATTGGATATAAATTGATATCACTTTTCCATCATTATTTATCGTCTGATGGATCTAAATTTAAATTATTCTCAAAGAAAAGTAGTGGATATAAAAAAAATTTACATCCCTTTTAACATTTTTTGCCAAAAAATAGAATTTGCATCTCTGTCGAAGTGATTTCCAATCATTTTGAATATTTAAATCTCTAATCTACACCATAATTAGAGATTCTTCTATTTCTTATGAAGCTGACTCGTTATACTGTAGCAAATGCACAATCCCACTTTCGCTCCCGTTTCTCTCTAACACGCGCCGCCGCAGCAAACAGAAATACATGAACCTGTTAATGGCTGGCTCTTTTTTATTTTTACTTTTATTTTTTGCGCATTTTAACCATTTTTCATCAACTGTTACAAGAAAAATGATCATTATAATATCATAGATGTGCAATAGTATTAAAATAAATAAAGAGATTAATACGGATAAGAAGAAATATGAGATAATTTCAATGTAAATCGAATATTGTCATTTTCTGTAGGTAAGTAAGTTAGAATTATAGAGATAGCGACCACTTTGAACATTCTGTAATTTCTTTAGTATAGATTAAACGTATCATGTTATCGATTATTTTAATTTTAAATTACCACGTTTTCTAATTTTTGTCACCTCGTTGAAAGTTAAACCATTTTTTCATCGGTAATAACAAGGTTGAATTCATTCTTTTCCCTTTTTCCCCCCGGAAAAATCATTCATTTTAAACCCGACCCAAAAATCTATCATTAAACAAGTTGCATAGTATTATGGATAAGTCCTCTTGCTATTAACAAGCTAGGTGCTTATTGGCATGAATAAAATAAATAAATAAATAAATAAAAACTATAGTAATTTTTTCTTTTATACTATTAGCATACATAATTGCGTGTTAATTCTTCATAATATGATTAAGGGGCAAAGCTTTGCCAGCTTGATTTAGCATTACTTGAAAACTAATAAACACCCTCCATCCTTTTTATTAATTAATCACGATTTGCTTGGAAGTGCGTTGATAATCATATTTAGCCCGGTTTGTTTTAGATAAAAAAAAATCAATTATTTTAATAAATTTTGTTAAAAGTTGATAGAATTTGTAGTTAAAAAATTGTGAGTCCTATAAAATAAAATATGTTGTTAAAACTAATTATTAATTTTGACTTAAATTTTACTTTTTTAGTACCAGACAGGGATTTGATATAATCAGTCCGACAAACGAGATAATCGATTAAGTTTAATGAACATAATTATTTTCTGATCTAGTTTAACAAGTGTACTGAACCAAACATGATGTACAAAAAGCTCATTCAAACAATTATTTAGACCTTTAAAATTTGATACCATCTGTTAGATTTTGGACTCTAAACATCCAATTTCCGAGCTCAAAAAAATACCAAAACGACACCACACGCCTCAAGCTCGACTCAACACCTTCCTCCTCTTGGTTGCTCCATACATCTACAAAGGATCATGGTGGTTGTGGTTAGCAAATCCACATAGGAAGGAAGAATAAGAGAGTGACAATGGTAGAATCTCTCCGAGAAATCTCCCCACAAAGGCCGACTACCTCTCTCACTCTCAGCTGTCCTCTCTCTCGTACTCATCTCTTGCACCAACACACCACACGGTTTACTAGAGATGGATGGGTATATATATTAGGTTATCGACCTAATTTGGGCCAAGACTCACCTCTCTTGATGGGCGAACAAAATCAACAAATGAGCTAAGTTAATGGACTAACAATAATTCCAAAAAAACCACACTAATCAAAGCCATCAATCCATCTCCAACTTAGGCCTTCCAAAAGTATCGTAGTATTCGAGTCGAACTAAGTTTATGGTGTCGCTAAAATAATTCGACAACTGTTTTACATCATCACCCGGATTTATGGGGTATCAAAAACCCAACACCACTTATCCGTCCCGCCCCACGATTCATTCTTCCTAATAGCTAGGGATTTGCCTACTACTAGAACAAGGGCACGACTAGCCCTTCTTTGTCTTCCCGCACACCTATCTTAGGCAAGGTCGATACTTTTGCTAGATTCTTCTAATCAGCAGAATAGCAAGAGGAGTTCGTCAAAAACAAAGATCATAAAAAAAATTTCGCACGATTCAAGTGACACTAAATTAAAATGACAGGTTTATCACCACATTATCGCATACACCACCACGACGCTATTGGCGGTTCCATATCCCTACTACCACATTCGACATATTAGGGGTAAAAAATAGTAACTTTGCTTTGACTGCAAATGTATTAACATGTGAGTTCAAGAAAAATTAACCTCCCCCAATACGGTAAAGCTAAGTAGTAATAATAATTAGAGTATAAGAAAGAATAAAGAAATACGTAAATGACCCACGTGATTTGCAGTAAACCAATAAAATAACTCCACGCGTCTCATTCCCCCCACAATGATTATGATCAAGTTATTATACGGTACAAACACAACTTGTGGTCATTTGCGCATGTCACTTCATTAATTTATATTACATCAAACATTAGCAATTGGCATCTACCCTTCCGATTCTCAGCATCTATAATCAGATACTTTCTTCAAATCTCATCTTACGGCTCATATTTCATCTGTTAATTCTATAAAACCTCACCTTATATTCAGTTTCTAGAGAGAGAAAATAACGAGATATAGAGAAAGAGAGAGGCGGGGCGTTGAAGATGAACTCATTGGATTCTCCGCTTGAAGCTCTAGCTTTTAATAACTTGAGCTATGGCTTACTGACGGCCGTTAACAGTATATGGCCGTGGGTTGCTGTTTTAACTGCCGCCGTTAGCTACTGGAGGATCAGAGCTTTATCATCTTCAAATTTGGTTCCACGTGCCAGAAGCCCACATGGCCCGTCGACTTCTTCATCGTCGCCGTTAAAGATGGATGACGGTGTGGAGGCTGAGGGCCAGGTGGCTACAGTTTCTTCAACTCAGTTTGATACGGACTATTTATCGGGTTCAAATACGAAGTGCCGAGTTTTAGAGAGAGAAGGTAGTACAAAAGGGAAGTTTACTTTGTATTATTGCGATGAGGACGAGTGTAGGACGGGTGAGGGTGGTGACAACGGTGGTGAAGCGGTGGTGAATGAGAAAATGGGGCGGTGGTGCGATGATTGGGATAGGATGATGATTGTGAAAATGGGAGATATGGGGTGGTACCAGTACCGGGACTTAACGGTTCTTGATGGCAGCGTTGTTAGATTGTGGGACAGTCCACGGCGGAGAAATGCCGCCCCAGTTGGCGGCGTTAAGTGGTAGTTGGATTGTACTGCGTAAGTTGTAGCATTAGAAATAATATTTTGAAAATTGTAAATATATTATTGTTCGCAAGTGATTTATATTTAAATAATTATAAGTAATTAAAGTTAATCATCAATTTCAAATTACAATTTTTTTTTATTTTATTTGCTATTTTATTGATTTTTCCATCAAATGCTGCAAGAAAAATGATCATATAATATCATAGATGTGCAATTATACTCAAATAAATGAAGAGATTAATTCGTATAAGAACAAATAGGCGATGAACTCAATCTAAATCGAATATTGTCATTTTCAGCGCGTGGGCAAGCTAGCACTAGAGAGAGAGGGACCACTAGGAGTGTCCCGTGATTTCTTTAATATAAGTCATACGTATAATGTTATCAACTAGTTTAATTTTAAATTATCACGTTTTCTACTTTATATCATCCAGTCGAAAGTTCAACTTCTTTTCACCAACAAGAATAAGGTTAAATTCATTGTTTTTAAACTCGACCCTAAATGATTATCTATAGTTTTTCATTAAACAAGTTGTAAAGTGCAATAATGATCATATTTAGTATATTAAGTCCGTTAAACACGATAATCCATAAGTTTAATGAATATTTTTATTTTTTGATCTCGCTCGACCAGTATAATGAACAAAACACGAAGTAAAAAAAAAAACACAGTCAAACAATTCTTTTGAACTTCAAAAAATTCATAAGGAATACGATCATTATTTTCGCTGAAGATAATAATAATAAACGGGTTGATAATTTGTTTTATTATTAAACAAAATAATATTTTATTTAATATATTCTCCGAGACAAAATTTTAATGTAACTTATGATACATGGTGTGGGTTGGTATTGATATCAGGCACGGAATCTATGGCGTGTAGCACCTTGAATAATGTAACTTCTGATATATGGTGCGGGTTGGTGTGAATTGAGACCTAAACCTACACTTAGGTACCAAATGTAAGATAATTATTATTTGCTTGCAAATAATAAAATAACAATTGAGTTGGTGTTAGTATTTACAATTTAGTCATCTTTTATTTAAATTGATAAATATAGTATAGTACGATTGAAATCTTCTACTCTTCGATGATGGCCTCAGTCAGTAACGGAATCAGGACTTCGATCCATTAAGTGTCTAATTTAATTATGAGAAAAATAATATATAAATTATATTGATAATAATAAGAATGTAATATAATAATTTTCTTCTCAAATTTAAGTGAAGATAAGGAACCCTACTAGTTCCCACCTCCCTCCGCCACCGGCCTTCATGTACGTTGAGGACCACGTCTTAAAATAAATGACCGAGTGATAGACACCACAATTTAGCAAAGACGTTTTTTGATCATCTTCAAGAAATAATAGCTATAATCATTCTTAAACGACAAAAAATTACTAGAATGGATGGAAAATCATTTCTAAAACGAATACGAAAAGTTACAATCAAATTGACTTCAAATTATGCTTAAGTTTCAACGTTAAAGGATTGATTGGCTTGATAACAATCACAATCAATTCCCACCTAACAATTTATCATTTTCTTCTCCAGAATTAAATCATCTAGTTTTTGCCTTCATGTATCCATTATCCTTATTATTTTTTCTATTATAGCCTTTTGGGTACATTTTGGACATTTACATAGAATTCAAGTGAAAATAAATCTATCCATTGAATTACACGAACCCAATATATAATCAAGTCTCCTCACCTGACGTATTTCTCTAATCTTGGATTTTATAATTATTTAATGATGTTAAGTTCTTTGTGGTTTTTGTGGACCTCATGTTGTTCCGAAGGTACCAATCACCACTCGTCTATTTGGCATTAATTCATAAACTCCCATACGAGATTATGGTAGTAGTATTGATATGTAAGAGCCGTCTTTAAATCATACAGCATTACTGGCCAATGATAATGACGATTTGGGATGCAGAGTCCACAATTGGTATATATAAAGGTGACATCATGTAACAGTTTATCTTATCTTGCAAGTTTTATTTCTCACAATAAACAGCCAATGATCTTGTAGCCATGGTATTAATGACTTATTTAATTTCACATATCATTTAATGTCATAATAACGTCACTTAAATTGGGATTGTAACCTCGGTAGGGCTAAATGACATTACTCAAACAGTAACTCGAGTACAAGTTTCAATGACATCATGCTTGCATAGTAGAATCGACTAATTTCACCTATCATTTAATGTTATAGTAACGCCATTTAAATTGAGATTGTAATCTTGGTGGGGCTAAATAGCATTATTCAAATAGTAACTCAAGTACAAGTGTCAATGACATCATGCTTGCATAGTAGAATTGACTTCAAAATGTTTTATTCCCCATTAATACCATGGCTACAAGATCATTGACTGTTTATTTTGAGAAATAAAACAAGATATTTGGGAAATAAAACAAGATAAGATAAACAGTTACATGTCACCTTTATATATACCAATTGTGGATTTTGCATCCCAAATCGTAACTATCATTGGCCAGTAATGCTGTTTGATTTAAAGACGACTCTTACATATCAATAATACTACCATACTTTCGTATGAGAGTTTGTGAATTTAATTTCACATATTATTTAATATCATATTAACGCCACTTAGATTGTGGTTGTAATCCCAGTTGGGCTACATGGCGTTACTCTTATTGTTTATGTAAAATATTGTTATTAAGCTTCATTTATGTCAGCTAAGCACGTTTACCATAGAAGATGTGAGCTTGTTCCATATTTACCGTTTTAATATGAAATTTCATTTTTTGAAAAGAAAAAATAACTGCTTTATGAAGTCAATTTTACGAATTCAAAATTATAATATTGAGAAGGAAAATAATTTTAACAATTTTGTGAATGTGCCCAGCGTTTAATATTGCTTTGGGTCATTTCTTTCTCATGTAAGCATGTAAATCAATAAACATATATGAGTCAATTTGTTAGATTTTAGAAAAAAATATTGTATGACTAAACAAAAAAAAATATCTTGCAATTAATTATGGGCCTACTTTCTTCGTTGTAATGTTCAGCTAAGGAATGTTTATGTGGCTCACCTAAATTAATAAACATTTATAGTAATTTATTTGTTATTTAATTATTTAATTTTATTTTAAGCAAATTTTTCTTTATTCAATTTCTTATTTATTTAAGATCCCTATTGTGGAATTCAAGTTATAAGCAAGGTTTTGAAGTACGGGAAAATGAGAAATGTGTGTGCAGACTTTAAAAGCGTTTGTATGGTCTTACACAAGACTCGAGACAATTGCATAACAAGTTTGATAGCTTTATTGTTAGTATTGATTTCACAAGGTTTCGGTGAATCATTGTTGGTTTGTGAAGAACCTTTATAATTTCTATATTATCCTACTATTATAGGTTGATGACATGTTGATTGCAGGTGTTTGCAAATAAGAAATAGAAAAGTTGAAAAATGAGTCACAAAATGAGTTTGCCTAATTAAGATGAGAAATACTAAGGATAGTAATGTCTTGAAACTGGCACAAGTGGAGTATGTGAAGAACGTGCTAAGCATATTCGGGATGGATGATTCAAAATTAGCGAGTACTCTTAATTCAGGCTAACAAATAACTAGTCACCCTCTACAAAATAGGAGTGAGCCTACATGGCGAAGGTGCTTTATGTCTGTGATATTGGCAGTCTTATGTATGACATGATGTGTACAAGATCAAACATAGCAAATAAAACGAGAGTTGAGTAAATATACGAGCAATCTGAGTAAACAGTATTGGGCGGCATTAAAGTGGATTCTCAAGCATTTGAGAGGTATTGTAGATTCCTCATGTTTTAGAAAATTAAACTTGGGATTATGAGACTATGTAGACGCTAACATGGCATGGGATATTGATGGCAGGAGGAGTGCTACTGGACATATTTACACTTTGAGCAGTCCAATAGTTAATTAGGCGTTTAAGCTGCAGAAGATAATTTTTCTTTTCACTACTGGGGCTGAGTATGATGTTGTAACCGAAGCTAGAAAATAGATGATAAGGTTACAACCTTTCTTGGAAGAATTAGGTCAAGCATGGGAATAGCGTGTTGCATTGTAACAGTCAGAGTGACATTCTCATAGCAAAGAATAGAAGAAGCACATATAAACCCCGCTATCACTTCATCAAATCGACTTTGAAAGATGAAATCTTAATACTTGAAAAGATTCGAGTTAGATTTCAACCAACTTGTCGTGTGGAACTTTAGTTTGACTTCTCTTTTGAGGATTGATGACTTGTTGTCGCCGTAGAGAAGTCATTGATGGTGGATTAGTCTCCAAGTGATACTTTGAAGTTGAGTAGATTAATAATTTATGTTGTGTGAAGTCAGTACGAGGAAGCCTCCTTTCGGACCAAAGTTTCATTAAAGATAGTTTAAGAATTTGTATCGTTGTAAATTTCAGTTTTGTCCTAATTTATCTTATAATATGTGAGTCGTCATTAGGATTTTGTGTCATCATCATAAAAGAGAGAGAGGTTAATTAGAAAATATATAGTGTGCAATTTTCTCTTGTAAATATTTTTTTCATGATAGTGATTCACTATAGCGTTGGAAGTTAACGTAGTCTCAAATTGATGTGATCCTCAATAAATTTTGTGTGTTCTTATATCTATTTTCTTTTTGTGGATATAATAAGTTACTCTTCTCTCTTTCTCTCTGAGAAGCAAATCAAACAATATTGTTCTAAAGTTATCGAACCGATTTTTGGTGAAATGGTCAAGTTGGTACTCAATCTTTCATTATATTTGCATAGTCAGTTCTCAACAACAAAAGAACGTCTTTATAACTTTATGAAAGTAGATTTTATTTCTCAATTTCAATCACTGTTTTAAAATTAAAAGTTATTGTGTGTTTTTTTTTAAGTTTGAGAGTGGAACTGAAGGAAGCCTCTCCACATTTCTTCGTTCATTGGTACATGTTCTGTGCATTCTAAGTTGCTTTCTCCCTCACTCCTTTCATAATTCTTTCCTTCTTCAACACGTCCTCTTCCATAATTTTCCTCCCGATAGTTTATAAATTTCACACTTGTAATTTTGATTTAGCCATATTTTGTCTTATTTATAGGAAGAAGTTGTTAGGATTTTGTATCATCATCATAAAAGAGAAAGTTAGATAAAGAAATGTTAGAAAAGATAAGGTGTGTGATTTTCATCATAGTGAATTATTACCGCGACAGAAGAGAAAACCTAGTATTACATTGAAGTTAACCTCTATAAAAATTTGCGTATTCTTGTATCACTTTTCTTTCTGCAAATATAATGCTTTTGATGGCAGAATTACGGTTTCTAATTCTCAACATTCTTAATTATTTATTGTTATATTGAGTATATATCTACTAAATTGAATAACTTATGATAATTATAGGAAAAAAAATTGGATTGGAAAAAATATAGTTTCGATTTAATTTTCCAATTTTATGATTATTGCTTACATTCTTGATGGGGCAGAGGTAGGGAAGAAGATCTTTTTGTTTTCTTTTCCATATTTTTTGTTTTAAATATTTTAATTAATTAAACATGAAACATCAGTTTGCCATTTAAAGTCAATCCTTAATATTTTGGTCGGCTAACAGTCCTTCGGATGATTTCTATCCAAACGGTCTCTCATTGCGTATTAAATTTAAGGTTGGAAACGGCGGTCATAAAAATTAAAAGTTTAGGAGCTCACAGTACTTTTTCAAAAGATCCGAAATCCCAGGTACAATTTAGCCAACACAAATTTTTACCCCTTTGCTGCTTTAACAATTATAACATTATTTCATCACGCTTCACCCCCTCTCTAGCCAACTTCAATTATAAGAACCAATCCGCGTTAGATTCTTAGCATCTACAATAATTATTATACAAATTGTTCAAATCCAAAAAATAATAAAAAATTCCCTCAAAAAATAATTAATAGACTGCACATTATGTAGGGAAGAGACGGCACTGCAGAACCTTAATGCCCTGCAACTACCCACATGTCCTGCTTTATTATATAACCATTTAAAAAGGTACTTTCCAGTCCAGCATGTGTAAATGGACCAACTTCTTTCTCGTACACTTTCTTTCGAATGATGCGATGAGAAAAGGATCAAAACCTCAATTATACACACGGTGGACAGTGTGAGTGAACATTTTTCAAAAGTTTTGGTTGGCTATGAAGTGTTGTTGGATCAAAGAAATCCACTCATCCCCAATTCACAGTGTAAGCGATATGTGAGGGTCATAAAGGCTCGCACAAGCGGTATGCGAGTCAGTCTCTCTTCCAAGTCCATGAAGCCGTTATTAAGATACACAGGCAAACATTTAAAGTGTTACGCCTTGCCACTGAAGCTTCTAGTGGAAGTCACGTGGAGACGTTGAGTAGAATCTAACAAAGTCAACAAAGACCCAATTGATCAAAATAAAGAAGTCAAAGAAGAAGTTGATCTCATTATTCCAAAACTCTTGTATGGTCGAAGCCTTATCTCTATCCGAAGCTCCATTTTGCCAAAGTACCCTCTCCGTCCGAAACTCTCTTTTAGGTTGAAATACTTGCTGTCTTTCAAGATATCTGCAGAGAATCTGTAGGAATGATTGATGGATTGTCAGCCTCGATGTAGGGCGACAAACCTATTGTCAATGTATTAAATTTATGGCAGGCGAAATGATGTGAGCCTTCGGTCTGAAAGATGAGACCACGTGGTTTTGATCCAACAGTTACAACGTCGGCCAAAACTTTATAAATAAGCAACTCTTGTAATTCATCGAAGAATAATGAAAACCTTTACACTCAAAACCACACTTAATCTTCTCTCTTGATTATCCCATATTTATTTGCTTGAGTTTAGGTTACTTCGACTTTGGTTGAATTGTTCGTGATTGTTGTTTGTTTATATGGAAACATCTTCGATATGTTGGTGCTTGAACATTTTTTTTCGTAGAGCATCTCCCACATCTATAAACATCGTCATTTTCGTCCGAATCTCCGATCAAAACATGTTGGAATTT
>CAIGRK010286022.1:0-17429 GCA_903798315.1 Fraxinus greggii | reverse complement strand
GATCGAAAATGGAAAACGACTGGAAGCACGCTTCGGATTGTGGGTTCGTGAGATGGAAATGAAAGAGCCCTAGATAACACCGGCGACGGGAAAAGGGAGATGGGAGACGGAAGTTTACGGCAGATGCAGATAGGTTTTCGCCCTAGGTTACGGGAGAAGGGAGAAGGGAGAGGGAGAGGGAGAGACGAGAACTCTGAGAAGAAATGGAAAATAAACCGGGGGAGAGGGAGAAGGTTGTTTCGCGTGTTTTGTGATTTAACTATGTTTTGGCCTCAAAATATCCAAAACGGGATTTTGGTCGTTTTTCATTTCCTTTGAAATTTTTTTTCATTTTCAAAAATGTATTTTCAAAAATAAGAAAGAGAACGCGTTTTCACTGTTTTGGAAAATCGAAAATAGAAAACGGCTTGAAAACGACAAAGAGAACAGACCCTTAATATTTTCATCTATACAATTGGAAAATGGAAATTTCACTTGTATGGTCAAAACCTCTGTATTCCTAGATTGTCATTGCTCAAATCCATTACATTCATCAACCTTCAAGCTGTTTTTGTGAGGTCATTGTAATATCACAGAGAAAAGATTTTGGGTGTAATCAATTTTGAATTGAAAGATTCCGTGTTGCTGAAAGTGAGGTTGGGCTTCGTTCAACTGGAATTTCGGTTAGGGAGACTGAAATTCTGGTCTTGGTGTATCAATAAGTGAGGTTGGGCTTCGTTTAACTGGAATTTCGGCTAGGGAGATTGAAATTCCGATCTTGGTGTATCAATTTGGGAACGAGGTTCTTTGTGAGGGTTTCAAATGATGAATTCGGGATTTCTTTTGTTTGTCGGATACGGGTTGGTTAATTTGAAATAATTTTTTTTTTGTGAGAAACGTGTTTTCTGAATAATACTTCTCCATGTGTATATCACTTAACTGATTTGACGTTCAACAGTTGAAACATTGAGCCAGTATGTAACTTCTTGAGCAACATCAGCATTTTCATCAATTTTTTGAACGACCATTCAGTCAGTGATGTACGGGATTACATATTGCGAAGTCCAGTTAACAAGACGATTTTTAAAGTTTATTTATGCAGTGAAAACCTTTCGAAAATTTCAATGCCTACTTGGTGATTATCCCGTAGTTTGATCAAGTGGTGAAAAACCAAAAAATCTGACTACTATTGACTGAGTTGGAGATCTGATAAAAGATTAATTGTATTGAGCATGCCTAGCTGGCCAGCTCCCTGCACACATGCCTGTAGGATTATTGCGTTGAAGATAACTATGTAGGTTGCCTGACCTGAAGAGGTGCCCACGTAAAAAGCCTGACATACGAAGTAGACCATTTGGCAATCTCAATTTCTTCTACGGTGGCTAGAATGCAGAGTGATGGACGATAATTATGTTCATGTGCGCGTCTCATTGGTGTGAACTAAAAAGCGCACCTAAAAATTACTAAAGCAAGAAAGAGAGAACATATTGAAAAACATTATTGATAAATAATTTGCAAATCTTATATTTAGGTTTTGATACCCAATAAATTTTGGGCTATGATGTATAACGTTGGAATTTAATTTTACAGGCCTCGGTTAATAGTTAATTGATTACCAACAACTAAATCTAAAGGACCCGAAAATAACATTGACCGTGGGGTGACATTAAGACTGGGGTTACCTGTTACTGTGTGGGCTAACCATCGTTTGCACTAGAAATTTAGGAATTATTTGTCATATTTAAAGTGTTGAATTTAATTGTAAGTTGATAGTCATTTTGTATTTAATTGCCATTAAGTCACCATGTGAGTAAGAAACTAAATTTTTTATTGATATATTTTCGTATTGCATTGATAATTTTATTTGAACACTTGGACTTGACCTGTTGACCATTCATTTGATACAGAGATCGTGAATCTCACGAAACTCTAGGAATCTAGAACGATGTATATTGCGACTTTAGGATTATTTTGTGTGATCTATTTGTGCATTTTGTTTTATTTTTCAAAATGTATTCACATTTCAAAGTTGAAAATTTCAATGAAAAATGAGATTTTTCAATTTGGCAATAAAAGATTAAGGAAATTTTGATTCAACGAAAAGTTCCAGAAGTTATAGATGGCAAATTTTCTGCAAATTTGACAAAAGCACAAAATAAAGAATATGATGTACTTGCTTACACTTCGATTATTTTACACATATTTGACACTGTTTTGAGAAAAGTTGAAAATTTTGATTTTACTAAAGAATTTTGAAAAAAGTTGGAGGACTTATATTTACTTAAAACTACTTCTAATAAGTTGTACTTACTTTAAAGATTTTTCAGTTTTAAAATNTACACATATTTGACACTGTTTTGAGAAAAGTTGAAAATTTTGATTTTACTAAAGAATTTTGAAAAAAGTTGGAGGACTTATATTTACTTAAAACTACTTCTAATAAGTTGTACTTACTTTAAAGATTTTTCAGTTTTAAAATAAATCATTCAAATGATCTTGATGACAATTTGGATGTTTTCAACAAACTCGTCCAAGACATTGTTAATTGTAATGAAAATGTGTTTGAAACATATAAGGTCATTATTTTGCTGAATTATATGCCTGATTCATATAGGAATGTTAAGAATGCGATGTATGGTATGTATACCCTAATACTTGAGATTGTCATTGATTTCTTTAGGGGTAGGGAGATGTATCTTAACGCTAAAAAATGATAAGAGAAGTGGTGAAATACATATGATGAGGAGTATAATGAAGTTTAAGTAATTGAATTTGGATAGAGCTTATGACAGTGGTGACTCAAGTGGTGAGGGTGTTTAGAAGAATGGCAAGGGTTGAAACAAGTCCGGCGGTAAGCAGTGTTGCAATTATGGTAAGTGTGAACACTTTGTGAGGGACTATCCTAAGCAGAAGGGTAAGATAAGAGGTGAGTCGAATATGGTTGTATAGTCGAATGATGACCCTGTGAGGTTTATCGAGAATAAACTTAGTTACTGTACGTGCATCTGTGTGTAATCATTTCTGCATATTAGTGATTGCTTAATTATGTTGTATGTCTATATGACATTCCAATATGTTTGATATGTGCATTTGCGTGGAGAGCAATTTGATTACTTGGTATAATGTGTTTGCATGCATAGTAGGTTGTGATGCAATAACAGTAAGTGTGTTGTGTGTTTTTTTGATAATGTGGAGTGTAGATGCCTAGGGGTACATTGGTGGTATGTATCGGGGATGTAGAGTATGACATTTGGATCACGAGTGGAGATATGATTAAATGTTAGAATCCTTTATTTGTGAAGACCCTGTACATGTGGAGTGTGAGAGTGACACTTATATCACTTCTAGTAAGTGGAGATCCATTATCCAATTAAGTTTAGATAAGTGAAGTGGTGATAGATGATTATCCCGTGGACTTAGAATCTATTATGGTTTATCAGTTAGACATGAGTTGGGTGATCAGTCTAGTGAGTATGATGGGCGATGAAAGGAGATATGTATTCTTGAGGTGTTCACAACACGGATTGAGATATGATAAGTGTGGTGAGATCTTTTTGTGGGGTCATTTATGCATTTGTTATATATGTTTGATCATTTGATTGATTAATTTGGTGTTAATTTAAGGCTCTTAGTGAATGTGTTTGAACATATCTATATTATCCTATATTATATCTTCATTGCATGCTTATTTGTTTTTGATTGATTACTGTGATTAAATATTTTCTACTTGGGTGTTTTCTTCAACTTAGCCTTGGTAAGTATATGGAGCAAGTATGATATGTATTTGGGGGTCTAAAACACGAGATAATGTCTGTGATCCCAATTTTATTAGTTACCTTGATTATGTAAGTATTAACTTTGTGCTTTGTTTACTTACAGATTGATTGGGTATCAAGGTGGAGATTTGTTGGGTTTTGATACCAAATAAACTTTGACTGTGATGTAAAACACTAGGATATAATTTCATAAGCCTCGGCCAATGGTGAATTGATTACCAACAACCAAATCCAAAGGCTCGAGCCGAAAACAACATGGACCATTGGAAATAATTGAAGGAATTAATGTTACTCACGATCCTTACCTATTGGTTGACTTTTAATTTTGACACATTTAACCTCTTTATCGGTCCAACTAAAGCCTAACATATTCATATTTATATGTTGCTTAACCTAACTGTTTTTTGTGTGTGTGATTTGTGTGTAAAGAAGAGAAAAACATGGCTGCCTATTTCTGGAGAAAAACGTGTGAATTGTGAGTGAAAATTCGATGTCTTCTTCGTTTGATCTTGGTCTCCTCTTTGTGCCTTCTTTTGTTGTTTTTCTTTATGTCTTTGTGGCTATAAATCAACACTGTTATCTTGTCCATTGTGAGCAGTGTTCTAAAAGGTTCGCCTAGGTATTATGCACGATGAAAATGCCAAGCTAAGTGGCTTGGTGCCTTATTTAGTGGTCAACAACAATCATTGACCGATAATGCACGCCATTATTATATTTTTTTCTTTTTAATTTTTTTTTACAATTCTTTTAAGTGAAAACTTAAAAGTTGATTTACAATTGAAGTTATCTTTTTGTTGGAAACTTTTGAGAAAATATATAAAATTTTTATAAATCTGTTTTTGATATTTGGTATGTATTATTTTTAATTATTAAATGATTTTTTGATTGATTAAAAATTAAAATAAGAAAATGTCTTTTTACGCTTATACCTCGCTTAAACTCACATAACCCATAACTTGACCTCCACGCATTATGCCTTTTAGAACACTGTTTGTGAGTGAAATTGAGAAGCAACCGAAGTGCAAGTATTAGTTGTGGGACAAAGTTGTTTGGATTGGTTATTTGATATAAAAGGTAACGTTAAACTTAGTTCGAAAATTACCGTTTCTAAGATATTGGAGCATACTGTTTCGAAAATATTGGAGCAAACTTATCCGACATCTCTAAATATAGGTATGATCACTCAAGCTCTCTTGACTATTACACAAGTTCAGTGTCGCTTAGCCAACATGGTTGATCACCTTTAATACTTTCATCTCCTATACATAGATGGTGAAGATCAATCCTTGAGATTAATTTTCTAGATCCTTTTATCCTAAATATCTAAGATATCTATAACTAACTTTCTTGAGAAGGTTAAACTCCAGACTACTCTCTCCAATGCATATTCAAAATTCATCTATGAAACACCTATTGTCTTTTACTCAAGGTTGTAAATTTTTTTTTGTCTGGAAACCTCTGTGTTTCATCCAAATGTGCATGCTGCTTTGCTTGCATAATCTGCATTCTGTACGTCTAGCATTTGGCTACATCCGCCCCTGCCCCTGTGGTACCTCTAGCCTTGATATTGCACGCCTAGTTTCTGTGCTGCGCATCAGCCAGCTCTTGGGCAATCAGCCTTCGACTCTGTTCCAGTAGTTACTGGAAACAATTTCTCAAGAACATACTCAAAAAGGTATCCTAGATTGCCCTCTTTCTTGGAAGACTTCAATTAGAATTCTTAAATTTAAGAGGAATGAATACAAAAGGCAAGTTTACACTAGTTCATTGAATGTATTGTCTTGGCAAAACTCGAAAGCACTACAAAGAAATCAGCTCAACACATCGTCCCTGAAAACACTAAACATTTTCATGAGATTTTAGTTGAATATTGCGGGAAATGTCCACAAGAAGGAAGAAATTAGGAACAAAACCCTCATGTTTCTGCTGTACAAATGGAAAATGGAAGTTTCACTTATTTGGTCAAAACCTCTACATTCCTACATTGTCACTGCCCGTATCCATTAGAATCCTCAACCTTCGAGTTGATTTCGCGAAGTCACTGCAATATCCGTGAAGAAAAGTTACAAATTCATGATAAAATTAGAGAATAAGCTGATGCAGCGAAATATAACATCATGTTCATATAAATGGAAAATATGAACTTAACTGACCTAAAGGGTTCATCGCCAAGTTGCCTAACTGCACCTGTTACATCCTGATAGAAAATATGGTTCAAGATCCTAGAACTATCAATGTCAAACATGCTTGTCAACTTTTTGCACAGTTCTTCATAAGAACTAAACAAAGAAAGGTTGACAGTGTGACCCACATCCTCATATTCCATGAAAACCTTACAATGACTGGCCTCCAAGTCGAGCTTGGGATGAAAGCCTTCACTTGATAATCGCTCTGGAGTACTATGTTGACGTAAAGTATGACCACATCCATCAGAAGTATTTTCCATCTTGTCTAAATTGCCTTTCAAAGAACTTTTGCTCTGAGAAATTTGTTGTTCGGTAAGTATTGGTTGACCAAAAAGCACAAATGGGGTCGTCTTCCCATTATCAGAATTCTTTGAAGTTGGGATTGAATTTCCTATAGTTTGTAGACAAGAAACATTCTCATTATTGCCAGGGTTTATTGTGTTTGGATTGAAGGCTCCCTTGCATATAGCGGTTTGAAAAAAATCGGACTGTAGTTTACTAATGTAGAAATCTGATAACGATAAACCATATTGAGCATGCCTGGCTCCCTGCATGCCAGCAGGAGTGTTGTCACGAAGATAACCAAAGAGGTTGCCAGAACCAATTAATTGCCCATCAGAAAAAGCCGGCAAAGGATAATGACCATTTAGAGAGAACTCAGGATGTTGTGGTAATCTCAATTTCTTTTGCGGGGGTGAGAATGGAGAGAGATGGATGGTGGGCACGTTTGAAACTAATTCCACCAACCAAGGATTGACTCTTTTCACATTTTGAAGCAATTCGGGCTCATCCCATGCTACCTGCAATGATTATCCTGAATTAGGACATGAATGTAATAAAATAAGTAGAGATTATCGAGTTCTTTGACATTTCATTCGAAGAGCATTTCCCTAATCACCAAACAAGAAGATAAAGTTCAACATTAAGACAGAGTCCCTGTTTGACATCCATTCCCTTCTCATTCTCTTTCTCAAATTTTTTCTTTCTTCATTTCAACCACACATTCTATCAATAAAATAATATTACACATAAACCCAAAAATTCTCTTTACTTTTTAACCACCCATTCTTCCCATTAATCACTATTCTAGAATTTATTTTTCTCCAAAATGGGTGTCAAACACAACTATAATACATCATATGAAACTCGTTTTGACAATTCACAATTTTCATAATTGGTAGCGTGATAGCAAAATTCTGACTTATAACTTGCAAGCAACAAAATGGGAGGCACTAAAATATATGTTGCATTTGCACCCCTGATATTTATATCATAGGTTTCAGATACTCATGACCTGTAACGTATATGTCTGAAGGTAGAATAGAATCATTCAACAATTGAAAGAACATATAAATCAAAGCATTAGTCATATCGAGAACATGAGTACTGAACCTAGTTATTGCATCACTCAAGCTCGTAAGGAAATTGTAAGCAAGATTGATGTGAAATTGCTAACAATAACTTGCTGTTTGAACATCAAATCATAGCAGAATATGTGCAAAGAATACGAAACTACTGATTAAATACCAAGAAAAGTTCAACACAAATATAAATCTAGCCGAAGTTGCATCTGAGAAATGTCTTAAACAAATCATATTACCTGGAGTAACCGCCAAGGTGAATCAGGCCAGTGAACAGGATCAACAACCTGAGCTGTGGAAATTGTTCCCATGAACCAACTAACACGCGAAGAATCCTCTGTTTCAAAGGCCATTTTGAACCTCATTCCGGAGTACCATTGAATCTGTAGTGATGCTTTTACAAGAGAAGCCTTCACACAGAACTCGGGAGTGCTAGCTCGAGGATAATAAACCACCTCAAATGGCTGTCCAGCAGCAGCAAGAGTTGCAGCTTCAATAACTGATTCTGCCTTCACTCTTCCCTTGCCAGTCGAATTCCCACTTGAATTTTGGTTACCATTCCTCACCAACTTGTTGTCGCTTTCTATCAGAAATGATGAAAACCCTCCATATGGCATAACACTATTCCCACGTGCTGGATTCCACCCCTTCGGGGCTTCATGTCCAGCAGCAATTTCCCTCTTCGCTCGCCTGATTCCAACACAAAGATCCCTATTTTCTGCCCTCAGAAACACAATTGAATCGCCTGCCACAAGCTTCTTATGGTTCACGAATGAACTCCAGCCTGTTGTCAACAGATGACGCCTTGGTGTCCCTCTGTATATATGTCTGAATTTCCAGGTATCCCCATGAACATCCTTTGCAAGAATGGTCTGAACTGGAGGATCTGCAGTATAGTCCAAACGAGGAAAAAGTGTCTCCGCACAATATCTAGGTACCGAAAAACCGCCACCATTATTTGCATCTGATTGTGTTAACGTCTTCGCAAAAGACGGGGGTTTGTCTGTATTCTCTGATCCAGTATTTCCATCAAAATCATCGTCAAAATCAACATCATTTCCACTAACAGGAACCAATTGAATTTTTGCAAAAACCTCATCGGTCTCAGGATCTGCCATGAATTTAACTGCAGAAACTCGACAAGGCACAGAAGCCGGAATCCTCAGACAACTCCTAAAATCTACATTCCCACAGGCATGCTCTGCGTGGCCTTGAGGAAAGTAAAATACCTTCGTGTTCACTGGTGGCATTTGCGCCATACTACCGGCACAGGCATGCCATAATTGAGAATCCAAACCTCTCTCAGTTTCCTTCGTTTTTTCTTTATATTCCATAAAAACTCTCATCAAATTTATCTCTCTCAATTAAATCATTTCACAAAAAAGTCGGTCAGGCAATAAAATATAAATGGTGCAGAATTAAGAGAAAAAATAAATTTAGCTCAACGAATTCAATTTTATACCCATCCCCAAAATCACAAAAAGATACATAATTTTCCCCAAATGAACTTCTGAACCCCTTCAAAATATACTTCCTTGATCTTCCCAAAACTTCTTAAATCCAACAAAATTCAATTTATAAAACTCCTACTACTTTCATTTAACTACCAAGAGAAAAACCCAAACCAGAAAATTCTCACTTTTGTCACAAAAAAACCACACCTCAAAAAGATTGAATCTTTAAGTCATAATTCCACCAAGTTGAAGCCCTTTCTATCAAATCTACCCTCTTTCAGTATTCATCAGGAAAAAAAATCACTCAATATTATAACCCATAACTTCTCAATCCATGTACGAAAAAAAGAAAACAGCACCCATCCTTGAAAAAAGGGAAAATTTCAGCAAGATATATAAAAAGAAAAGCCCAAATTGATCTTACTCTTGATTAAAGAAAAACCCTTACTATTGAATATCTTCTACTTCAACTCTTTTTCTCTCGTGTTTAAAGCAAACTCAATTCACACACTGACTGGCATACGTAACGTGAGCCCCCTCCCCTCTGTCTTTCTGTGTCTTTCTTTCTCTATATATTCATGTATCTTGTGCGTAAGCAGATGTAAAAGCATGGAGATGATGTGTCCTCTCCTCACATGTACACAAAAAGCCTCTTTTCTGCTCCGTTTTCACTGTTCAGCTCACCAGTTTTTTACATTTTTTATATTTAAGATTTTATTTATAATTAATTTTCTTACCTATTTCTTCGGATCGGATGTAGTTTGAGAAGTCAATCTAGCAACAATGTAGCAAGCTATCCCAATCCATTTTTCTTTTCTCAAAATAAAGTCGACTATCATTATTTCAATTTTTTTTTTATTTACAAATTGGTTTTCAATTACATATTTATCGAATAAAATATTTTACACGTAAATTAAAAAAAATTCTACTTTTTAACAACATATTTTTCAAAAAATCACTATTCAAAATTTCATTTTCTCAAAATAACTTTATAATTTTATTTTTCTTAATACTCTCTCAGTCCCATTTATATAAACCGACTTTCATTATTTTCTTGTTCCAATCATATAGTCTCGTTTCTTTATTGAGAATGTTTTGTTTGGTTCATTTGCTAATATACGTATTTTATTACTAGTTGTTGATAATTAAATAGGGGTAAATTAGACATTTTTTTGAAAAAATTTGTTTTTTTCAATAATATTAAATAAGATTTCTTAAACCGTATGAAAAATAAAACCAACTCATATAAATAAGACGGAAAGGATAATGATTCAAAAGTTTGGGTGAGCACGGATAGTCACTATACTACCGTCCAATATATGGGGGAAAATAAATTCTGACGGAACCAGCAGAGACGGCTCACTGGGTGCTGGTTCCGTCCCTAATGGCTAATTAATTATGTCATGAAAGTAGGTTAATAAGGGCTATTGAGGTTGTATAATTAGTACTATTTGTTTAGTAGATAAAAAAATAATAAATTTATTCTCTTACGGCAGCAGCCGATTAGTTTAATGAATAACTAATGTATCCTAAGATGTTGAAAAGACCGAGGTACAATCAAAGCATACTTTGCATTCGTGTCACTTATCTTCAATTTGGTGTAATCAAAGTTTCTAACTTGATTTGCTTGCAAATTTGATCACTCATTTTGAATTTGGTACAATTAGATCATCCAACTTTGATTTTATTGCAAATCTAGTTATTCTGTCCACTACCCGTCAGCTTAATTAATATAATAGGTTAACGTAAATGATAAAATTAATCGATGACTGACGTGCATGTTCACGTCAAACAACAATAGACATCACATTTCTTTAAAATATACTTTTTAAGTAAAACTCATAAGCTAAAAGCACATTTTTACATGTCAACAATCCATTACTTTTTGGTCCTCATTATTTGAAATTATAGTTTTTGGAATAATATTTTTTTTAAAGAAAGAAGAAAACATTTTGAATTTACGCGTAATATTATTTTATTGGAAAATGTATGGTTAATAAGAACAGAAAAAGAAAAATTGGTTATAATTTTAATGGGAGCTAAACGTATCCGATCAATTTTCTATGTTCATTCACCTTATTACATACGACAAAGATTTGCAAGCAAATTGAAATGTGGTAATCTGATTATATAATTAAACACGAGTGATTAAATTTTTGCCAAGAAAATGGAAGTTTGATGACATAATTGGATCAAATTAAAGATGAGTGATCCCGGTGTAGCTCTACTCGAAGTTGGGAGACCGACTATGCATTTAATCCAACTATAATTTCATAATAAATTGGGTTTTGAAAATGACTAAAAATCCTCTTTTTGTAAGTGTAATTTTAAGGGACCCAATACATATTGTTGCTAAGAATTTTCGGAAAAAAAAAAATACACACACACACACACAAATAATAATAATAATAATAATTACGCAAGTGTTTAATCATGGAGTTAACAACTCGTTCAAATCCAAGAAATTAGCAGTAACAATTATTTTCCACCAATTAGTTTTACAGATGGGCTAGCATTTTCATATGACAATAATCAATGGAAGCCGCTATTTACATTCACAAAAGTTATAAATCTATCCCAATACAAATCTATTTCTATTGAAATTCTAAAATTTTCAAAAAAATACTATTCACATCCACGTCGAATTCCTATATTGTCTTTATTAAATTCATATATTTAAATACTATACATTCACACTAGGGATGGCAATGGGGTGGGTATGGGACGATCCTAGTCCCATTGGGTATTTTTGTTACCTTACCTCATCTCCATACCCGGTTAAAACGAGACAGGACGGGTCGGGTCTCTTGCCCCATTTATTTTTTCTTTTTATTGTTTTGCTTTTATTTTTTGAGAAAAATTGAGGGTAAAAAAGATCATTTTTCATTTGGACTGTGGCTGATGAAACGAGAGATAAATGAAGACGAAAAATGAGTAAATTGGGGTTTGAGAGCAGAGATCGGAGAATTGAGTGACGCTATGAAAGTAGCTTCAACATTGCAGATTGGGGTTGAGGTGTGGATGTGTGTGTTGAGGAAGATGAAGTATTTAAAGTGGGTGATGGGTGAATTTTTTTTTTTTCGAGTTTTAATTATTTTAATTATTAATATATGATTGAAGAAATTGCAACTCCTTAAAATTGTCAAAATATCTAATTTTTTAAGTTTTCAAGTCAACTGAAGGTAGTTTGGATGGTTTCCGTCCAGATGGATCCCAACTGCATATTTATGAAAGGTTATAGATCTTTACTGGCACAAAATGAAGATTAAGGTAAAGTCTGCAAAAACTGAAAAAGTTATGGACTGCTACTACAATTTTCCCTTAAAAGTATAATAAAATTTTCTTTATAAGAGTGGATATATTTATAAGCTCTATGAATGTAAATACAACTTCGTTTTCATATACAACTTCTTGTTTCTAATCAACACTTGTCATATCTTTTTAAAGTTCAAATAAAGAGAACCTATTTAAGAAAGGAAAAAAAAATCAAATAAGAAAGATTCAATGAATATAATGAGATTATTTGTAATCATATTTCATCCTTCAACACGCTTTGTTAAACCTCAGTATTTTTATTGACACGTATAATACAATTTGAGACTAATATTGTAGCGAATGATTATGATCCGACCAAGCGCACAACTTTTTATCTTATCATGAACACTTTTTATTCATAATATTTCATTTCCTCGGCAAGAATGTTTCTGTAAATCTTGACATCAGTCATTATTTCATAAGATAGATTTTGCTTATCACTCGATCTTTTTTTGTTTTTTTTGGGGTCAATATTGTATCTTATTGTTGATTTATACAACCGCCACTTCATGCAAATCTGATACACCATTACAAGTTCTTCCAACAAGCTTTGTTCTGCTTTATATAGTAAGTGCATCGTAAAATATAAAAAGAGATCATTACTGGCGGTGGAGCTGCAAAAGAAAAAATAGAAAACTCCAACAATTTTCTTTTAAAGAATTTCTTGAAAATAAATATTAGTGGATGAATTTAGAGTGATATACTTTTATTTAATTTTATATATGTCTATTTAAATAAATTTACATAAGATTAAAAAAAGGGGAAAATTATAGCAACAGTTTCTTAACATTTTCAATTTTTGCAAATTTTACCATAACCTTCATTTTGTACCAGCGAAGGTACCTAACTTTTCACAAATATATGCAACTGGGTCCATTGGATGGAAATCGTTCAAAACACAGTCAGTTGACCTGAAAAATTAAAAATATAACCGCCTCCTCCTTCTTCCACGGCAACCACCCGTCGCTGCCAAAACCAAAAACAAATCCAACCCAACTCATTATATCAAAACCAAAACCAAATCCAGCCTCTGGAAATATGTTTTCTTTTCTAGATTAATTCTTCTCCATTGATTTTAGATATGAAAGAGATAGAGTAGCAGAATATGAATATCACATATATTGTGGTTAAATATATATGGAAGAAATCAGTTAATCTAGTGTCAATCATTTTGGCTTTTTAGGATTGTTTTTTTCTTGAAATTATTTTGATTTGTTCTGATTTTTCGAGGAAAATTGGGGGAAATAAAGATCATTTTTCATTTGGACTATGGTTGATGAAATGAGAGATAAATGGATAGGGAAAATGAGTAAAATTGGGGTTTGAGAGTAGAGGTTGGAGGATTGAGTGACGCCATGAAAGTAGCTTCAACATTACAAATTGGGGCGGGGGTGGGGATGGGTGTGTTGAAGAAGATGAAGTATTTAAGGTGGGTGATGGGTGAGTTTTTTATCATTTTTTTTTTTTTGGAGTTTTAATTATTTTAATGATTAATATATGATTGAAGAAATTGTCACTCCTTAAAATTGTCAAAATACATCATTTTTTAATTTTTCAAGTCAGCTGACGGTGTTTTGAATGGTTTCCGTCCAGATGGATCCCAACTGCATATTTATGAAATGTTAGGGTCCTTCGTTGGCTCAAAATGAAGATTAAGGTAAATTCTGCAAAAATTGAAAAGGTTAGGGACCGCTACTACAATTTTTCCTTAAATTTATAATAAAATTTTCTTTATAAGATTGGATATATTTATAAACTCTATGAATGTAAAAACCAGCTCGCTAATCAATTTCGTTTTCATATACAACTTCTTGTTTCTAATCAACACATGTCATATCTTTTTGAAGTTCTAATAAAGAGAACATATTCAAGAAAGCAAAAAGGAAAAAAATCAAATATTGAAATCCTAATTATAATTGAAAATGAAAGATTCAATGAATATGATGAGATTATTTGTAATCATATTTCATCCTTCAACACGCTTTGTTAAACTACATTATTGTTATTGACACGTATAATACAATTTGAGACTAATATCGTAGCGAATGATTATGATCCGACCAAGCGCACAACTGACATTATTTGTAATTAAATTTCCTTTATCACACTGTTGTCTTCAACACGTATAATAAAAGTGGAGACTAATATTGTATCGAATGATTATGATCCGACCAAGTGCTTATCTAACATTACTAGTAATCATATTTCATCCTTCTAATATGTTTTGTTAAACAACACTGTTGTTATTGACATGTATAATGGTGAAGACTAATGTTGTCTCGAATAATTATGATCCGACTAAGTGCATAGCTCATATTATTATTTTGTAAACTACTACCACTTACTAAGAAAGGGACTAATGAACCATATAAAAATAGCTGCAAAATGACCAAACCCTAGTGGAAATATATATAAAAAATGGTTGAATACTCGGATGAGAAAAATCAATAAATTCAAGATCAAAAGTGACATTGAGCCAAACCATGGCCCTTTCTTCACCCTAACATCTTCACAATTCGAGAAACATATCGATAAAAGTTAAGAATGATGCTACAGGTACATGAACGAAAAAATACGGGGAAGACACAAACATGTGGGGCCCACTTTTTTAAAACAATATTTAAATCAGGTGGGACCCACATCCACGTGACTCTTCTGTAAAACTTCTGGCATGAATAGTTTTGTACATTCAGCATTTTTCAAAAGTTAATGTAGAGGTGGGCCATATGGCCCAATGTCCCTCAGTTGCTTGATGTACATATACAATTATATATATATATATATATATATATACTTGCATATTTATGCAGACAGCTAGCATGCATGGTCACGAGAGATTATTATTTAGACAGAGACTATATTGATCAAGTTATTCCATGCCTTATATTAATTTTATTCATGATTTTATACATATAATTTAATAGCGTGCACCTAACATACTTTGAATGTAGTAGGTTTTGTTTGAAGATGTTTGAGATCTCTTAGCTGATGAAGAAAGCAACTGTTGGTTTAGATAAAAATCAGATTTTTAGTAAATTTTAATAAAAGTTAATAGAATGTGTTATTAAAAAATTGTGGATCCCACGAAATGCATGATCAAAATTAACTATTGAATTTTAGCGTTCTCCCCGAAAGCTAGGGGATAGAGATTTATTAGGTTATTTGATTTCGATGGTGAGTCCTACTAAGTTCATAAATTCTTGAAGACAGTTGTATATCTTTGCAGAAATGACATCTTTTTCGAATTCATATCTTTTGCTAAAGGAAATTTCAGCTTTGTACCTAGTCTAGACACCAACTTCAATCGGTAACAAGCAATGTGGAGGGAAAAAAGGGTAAAAAATAAAGCTTTGTATAGAAAACCAGGATATTATGATAAAAGGTGCATTCTAAGTCCAAATGATGTTCAGTAGCCTTTCTGATGGTTTTGAACGGTACTAGGATGCCTCCATAACGTTATTCTTTATCGCAATTGCTAAAGCACCTTTCTTTTCTATGTTTTGAAATCGATAGTTTGTAATCGAAGACGAGGAATGACAACTAAATCAAGACACGGGGAAAAGATAAAGAGATGGATGTTTACCCAACCAGATTAGAATATGAGAGGGACTGAACAAAAATAAAGTATGATGTTTAGAACTAGTTAAGATTTATTGTCTAAATTCCAACTTAATCATTTTGCTATTGTGAGTCATGTTTTATCTTACCACATAATCTTAGTGGACCTCATTGTGTCTAGTAGTGTTATGTCACTTTAGAATATAACACGACTGCGCATACAGCTTGTGTAATTATGAGAGTAAAAGTAAATCGAAAGTGCTAATTATCTATTAAAAAAAAAAATCGAAGGTCTCACTGAATATTTACAGTTACAAGACAACGAAAATGGCATTGGCGTGAATAGTTTTTGTGGCCCAAAAGTTGATTTGTGTGAAAAGATTCGTGGACATCTCCAATTATGATGAGATGTTATATATGACCGTGCTACTTGAACAATTTCGGTTGACAACCTCTCATACATGGTGGGTGGGTGGGTAATTTTTATTTTTTTTAAACACAGTGGGACCCACCACTGTGAGGAGATTGTCAACAGAGGTTGTCAACCTCGATTGTCCAAGTGGTGTTTCCCGGTTATATATAGGTTTGTCCCTCGTATGTGCACAACTGCAGACCAACCTCAAATCTGTCACATCGTTTTTTATAATTGGTCGAAGGTGTAGGTGACGAGTTTTTTTCAATTCACGACATGTAAGAGGGTTTTAAAGAATCGGTCCTTTTTTTAATTGTTGAAGTTTTCTTTGATTGGTCAATCAATATATGATGTTTCAACTGCTGATTATATGTGGAAAAATGTTAGATTTCTAATTAATATTTTCCTTGTCTTGATTAAGGGAACAAATAGGGTATAGGCTTCTTTGGCAAAAGTTTGTTGGATTAATAATAATAGCATCTTCAATATTAACGTGAATTACTCAAAAAAGTTGACACAATGCATTGTCAAGATTACGTGATAGGAGACATTTTCTAGAGCTCTATCTAGTTGTATATGTTTTGTTAGAATGCCGACTCGGCTTATTTTAGCAATCAAAGGAAAGAGAAATTTCAAAGAGAAAGAATTAATGGTCCGTTTGATAGGCTAAGGTGGAAATGAATTTCAATTCCATATTAGTTGGAAAATAAAAACCCACCAAATCTATAGAAAATCGTTTTTTTATGAAAATAAAGAAAATGCAATTTAAAGTGGTTGTACATTGAAATTCGATTACCATTTTCACGTTTCAATCAAACGGTCAAAGTGAAATTCGTTTTCCTCGAATGTGACATTTTCCATGGAATTCATTCTAATCAAATAGGGCGCTAAGTATTGTGCTTTTAGAGTATTAAATTTTCTCTCTTCATCTTTACTCTATTTATTTTTATTTTAATGTAATAAAAACCATATAATCAGAACTATTGGATTGTAAATAAAATTCATTGGAGATCAATTTTGAGTTAGACCGTCAATTTGTTAGATATCGATATCATATAGATTACCATTCCTTCTACTAAATGTCACGAAGCAATCAATAGAATGTATTGAAAATGTTCTAATATTCTAATTTTGCTTGATATTAGTGTTAATTTTACTTAATTAATTAACAGAACATATGTGATATTTTATGTGGTTTTCCATTACATGAAATCTATGTTTGGCCGCCATTTTTTTCTCCTTCTCCTTCTCATTTTTTTTTGCTCTTTATTCATTTTAACCACACATTCTCCAAATAAAATAATATTACACACAAATTTAAAAATTTTCATCACTTTTCCACCACACATTCTCCCATCAATCACTATTCAAAACCAACTTCTATAACA
>CAIGRK010285995.1:0-10264 GCA_903798315.1 Fraxinus greggii | reverse complement strand
AAAAGAAAATGTAAAAAAAAAAAAAAATCTTGCCAACCCATCATCAATGCCTCCAAAACACCCTAAACCCCTATGGGAATATGAGTGGGACAAAAAAAATGAATGGAGAACGTAGGACATCAAAGCAATATAGTTTGGAGACGACATGTGCAATTATTCCAACTACATATAATCCACTTAAGCGAGCCATCGCCAACCAATCGATTGGGCCCCACACAAACGAAAATCCGGCACACAACCACTACGTGAAAACAATGAAAATTAAAAAAACCCGGGCGGATTGGTCAATATTCAAAAAAGAAATTACATTAATGCGTCCTCAATCTATTTATATAAAAGCAACGTGGTTGTAATCTTTTATAGAAATCAATTTAATCTCCAATCTTTCATCTAATTCTTTCCTTCTAATTA
This sequence comes from Fraxinus greggii, assembly GCA_903798315.1. Taxonomy (NCBI): domain Eukaryota; kingdom Viridiplantae; phylum Streptophyta; class Magnoliopsida; order Lamiales; family Oleaceae; genus Fraxinus; species Fraxinus greggii. Next base: position 9,853 of record CAIGRK010285995.1, on the reverse strand, counting down.
CAAAAAATAAAAAATTGTGTCTTTACCAAATCGTCACGTCATCCCCTTGTTTATACTTTTCAACTATGGCCATTATCAATAAATAAAAATAAAAATTGGAGTGGGTTAGACTTATCATTAATTAAGCTAATATAGCCAAATGTTAATATTTTCAATAACATAGACAATCTGTTTTTTTGCCGGTCATCAAGAGACTCCCTTGTGTGAAAATGTCATTAAGCAATGTTTTACTTTTAACTAAGACTAAGGTCTACAAATTTGAAAATAGTTATATTTTTATAAGAGTTACATGATAATTTACCATACGTACAAATAATTTTTAGTTAGTAATTATGTAACTAAAAATAATTTATATATTTCTCAAATAATCATGAGATTCCCTTGTGTCAAAATTTTCTAAATTTATATATTTCTAAGAGTTAAGTGTGATTTAACTAAAATATAAACGAATATGTTGTCCATTATTACTAAATTTCTGTTGGGTTCAATCAAAAAGGTTGATTAAAATATAAGTTAAAATCAATAATTAATTTTAACTATATCTTTTGTGGGATTCACAACTTTTAATTATATATTTTATTAACTTCTATTAAAATTTATTAAAAAATTAATTTTTATCTAAAACAAATTGGGTAAGTGTGGAACTGTAACATAATGATAAACACCAAGAAAATAGTTTGAGGACAAACTTGCAATTCTCCCAAATTCAAAAGCTTTCACAATTTTCATTTCTCATGTACGAAAAATTTCATCGCCTCTCCTCGTTCAATTCTCTCTCTCATTCTCATGGCTTCTTCGATCTCGGGACTCTCTTCTTTGAGGTTGAATGCCGAAAATCTCACCCGTAAAACCCACCAAACAACCCTTTTACACACCCCATTTCGAAAGTCTACCAGATTCTGTCCGCAGCGAGTGGCGCGTGAGGTTCCTCCAACGACCCTCTCCAGCCCCAACCCCGCCAACAATGTTTTACTGAAGTCAATTAAGCAGCCCGGGCTCCAAAAGGATCCTCGGGAACTATGGAAGAGGTACATCGACTGGCTGTACCAGCACAAGGAGCTCGGTCTCTATCTAGACGTTAGCCGTGTTGGGTTCACTGACGATTTCTTCCAGGAAATGGAGCCTAGAATCCAGAAGGCGTTCAAGGACATGGATGAGTTGGAAAAGGGGGCGATTGCGAACCCGGACGAGGGCAGAATGGTGGGTCACTATTGGTTAAGGAACCCGAAGCTCGCTCCGAAAGCTTTCTTGAAGCTGCAGATCGAGAATACGTTAGAGCAAATCTGCCAGTTCGCTGACCAAATCATCAGCGGCAAGGTCAGTAACCCTTCTGAATCTGTTGCCGTTTCTTTTCTTTTGATTCTTTCTTTCTCCTTTGTGCAATGGAAACCTAGGAAATGTTGGGCAACACAAATATACGTGTGCTTGTGATAAATCTACTGTTTCGATAACTTTGGAGGAGGAAAAAAATGATTATCTGCCTAGTCTATATGTCTCAGTATAGATTGAAGTAATTACTTTTATTTTTAACTTCAAATATTAACTCCTTAAAATCAGTATCAAAGTGAGAAAACTGTGTGAAAAATTAGCCCATAAAATTTACAAAATTGAGAATACCAGGTGATCACCATTTCGTCAGGACATATTAAAAAATCTGGATCTTTGATTGTGGAAAGCAAACTCGTCAAATTACTGAATTGGACTAGATAATGTGAATGATTCACCCTAGGGATATTGGAATACCTTATCAAGTAGGAAACTTTTTAAACTGAAATGGTTTTTGTTGCATGTTAAATAGAAACCTAATGTTTTTTTCCCTTGCATTACATAGTTTCACATGTATTTCAAAGAAAATGAGTCGCTGAGAATATGATGAAAACGGGATTTAACAAGTTGGGGACTGTTTTGATTCTAAGCAGCCTGGTTTCATTGAGAATTTGCTGAAAATAACGATTGATCCTAGCATCAGGGGACTGTTTTGTTCCTCAGTAGCCTGGCGTCGTTGAGAATTTGCTGAAAATCATGATTGATCCTAGCATAAAGTCAAGGTCAGTTTTGATCCCAACTAGCCCAGGTCATTGAATGATTCAGGTGAAGGGTAGCTTAGACATCCATATCATTGTGATATTGAATAACAAGGGATGTTTGTAATCTGGTCAAAGATTGAGATTGTCCGTGGGTCGCTGAAAGTTTTGGTGAAAATTGTGATTGACCTAAGCCTACTTCTCAAGCAAAGAAATCAACTTTGGTCCTGCTTGCCTTAGCCCATTATTTGAAGCAGACAACTCAATTTGTCCTATTCACAGACTAGCCCAAGAGCAGGAGAGACTGAGTTTGGCCTAGTTACTACCACTGAAGAAGAAATTCTCATAATTAAAATGGTTGCTGGGCCCAAAAACAGAATTGCTTCTTTTAAGTATCTGAGACAGAAAGATACTACTGCTGTTCTGGATATAATGTAAAAGAACCAGAGACTTCTAATATGCTTGGAAGTCAAAAGTGGAAGATTATGCATGTCTGGAGCCCTGATTTTGGGATTGTTTACCTAAAATATTTTGGTCTAGGCATGATAAATTAGGTTCACTAGCGCGACCCAAAAATGGATGATATAACAACCCTTAACCAGCAAGTAATAAAAGAGACTGAAAGAATAAAGGGCGGAGATGAAGTAAATAATCTATTTAGTTTTCTCAGTAAACCATGGTTTTCAGGACCAGAAAAGATAATTTCTTTAGCTATTCTATGTTGTGGAACTATGTGGCTTATTTATGGGCTCTTCACATGTTGAGACTCCAAAACCTATACCTGAAATAAATAGAAAATCTTCAAAACCTAATGTAACTAAGAAAGTTTTAATTACTAGGAAAAAGTGCAAGAAATCTGAATCCTCCCTCAATCCTATAAAGATATGCTTGTTTATATTTCATACAGATTAAGAAAATGTAATTAATATAGTTGAAAATATAATTTTTTATTACATTTTTCCTAATTATCCATACATTAAATAATTATTTAAGTCGGAGTAGTTCATATTTGTCCATAACATGACACATTGAATGAGGGCATATTAGAAAATTAAAAAATCAACTATACTCTTAACACGGAAAGTGGCCTATAATTTAGAAAAAATGAAAAAGGAAAGCAAGCTTATCTTTATTAGATGTAGGGAGGAACTAGGAAAAAAATTCTAATTCTATTTGTAACCTTAAGCCCTTGTGTGGTTACCATATTTTTGGAAAAGCATTATTTTGAATAGTGAATTTTTGGAAAAAGTGTGTTAAAAAGTAGGAAAATGTTTTTGATTTACGTGTAAAATATTTTATTATGTTAATGTGTGGTTGAAAATGAGTATGTAGAGAAAGAATGGAAGACAAACTGAGGCTAAAAGACTTCCTAAGAGTTAAAATAAAACTTGACCTAGGAATACTAATGCAATAAATATTTGGAAAAGTTGAACTCTTGCTACTATATCAACTTTACATCACTAACATGTGTATGAATTGTGTGCTCGTAAATTTCAAGCATAATCGCTAGATTCACGACCAATTTCCTAATGAATTTTGTGAGGTTGGTATGATGTCTAAGTGATCACTTAGATACGGGGCGAACCCATTATATGCGTGTTAGAGATGTTGGAAAATTGGTTTTGGCCTCTTAGCTCCTCCATGTGGGGTGACTCAATCTATATGCTTTAATATGAGTTGGAAGGATTAGTTTTGTGGCGACAGTTGCGTGTATGGAAAATTGAACCATTTAAGTTGTTTTTTCTTGAAAACGCACAGGACAGCAAATCATTTGGACGCAATAATTAAGAACGGCTTATTTTCCTAATGTTTCAAAAACATACCTCTTCAGAGTCCATCCTCAGCAAATGACAGAAAGACTCTTCAACTCCAACATGAATAGCTTCGGCAATGGCCTTAGTTGTTCCAAATCATCTCTTCGGGGTAAACCGCTCCGGCTAAACGGACCTCAGCGGACCCTTTTCAACCTTTTTCAAAAAATGAACAGATTCGAAGTACACATCTTCAGATATCAAGAACTTCACCTCCCATCTTTAAAATTTCAGTAAATCACAAGGCGAGTTTTTTCCCTATTTCAAAGTTCCAGACAACACCCACGATAAGTACTTTACGTAAATCCTAAATTTTGTCATCATACTTTCAAATTCTAATTATAATATAAATATTTATATTTAGATTTTGGGGATTATTGTGTTGTTGTAAAACTAACCACTACAGGAAAATAACCACCCCAACAAAAATTTGGATAAGAGAAGTCCATGCATCATATGAATAACTATGCATAGATTTGGGGATTATTGTTACATCTCATCATCGAGGCTCCAGACTAAGATTATGTGGTAGTCCATGTAGAGATATAAGTCAAGTTAATAAAGTTAACGAAGACCTCGATTGGACAGAGTGGCGGGGGGAAGGAGTGGCGAAGTAAAAGAAACGATTCCGAAGATCTCCATTCCTCAGCTTCCTTTGGTCGAAGCCCTCGAGGCTCTCAAATGATTTGCAGACAATTTTTAGGAATGATTGATGTGATATTTGTAATAATGTCAAGTCTGTCAGCTGAGAACGTAGGGTGGTTGACCCGTTGTCAATAAGTTAAATGTGTAGCATGCTAGTGATGTGATATTTCGACCTGAGAGATGAGGCCACGTGGTTCTTTTCCAATAGTTACTACTTCGGCCATAACTCTATATATAGCAACTCTTGTAATATTTTAATCTAATACATCTCTTTACACTTAAAAGCCATCTTCGATATTCTCTAGCTTATTTCGCATTGCTGTTTACTTGATTTTAGATCATTTTGTTTTGATTGAGTTGCTTATAGTAGATGATTTATAAACAACCACATTAACCCTGAGGGGTTGCTCAATTGGTCAGGTCTTGAGTTTGCTTACCAACGGTCACCAGTTCGAGTTCCCTCAGGGTCACTGAGGTGAGTACTCGGCTTTAAACTTCAGGGCCTCGTGAGATTAGTTGAGGTGCGCGCAAGCTGGCCCGAACATTCACGATTATAAAAATTTTTTTTTTATAAACAACCACATTTAATCATGCTGCTGCTATTTGAACATTTTTGTCTCGCGTGTTAAAGCATCTCCCACGTTCATATATAGCGACCCCGTCTTACCAAGTCTTCGGTCAAAGCATGTTGGAACTTGCCTGCGTGGACGCGAGTGAGCCCGACATCTGTTGTCCACGTCATCTTTGTAAAAAGTGAGGTCAACAGTTCTCCTCGGTGATGTTAAATAGTTGAATGATTTTTGTCTCATTTTTACTTTCTTGCCCCGCTTAATTATTAATTGGTTGCAGAAGAAATATAGAATTATATTCTGGCAATCCCTTCTTTCTACAGGATATCTAGTGCTAATTGAATTTGAACATGCTCGGGAGTGGTGTTTGAGATATTTTTAAGCTTCCAAGATGCGTTACGCAAAATTACACCTTTGGTTTAGATTTAAGATTTAAGAAATGTTTTTGTTGCTTTATAAATTTATTTTGTTCACCCTGAATGTCTTCCATTCCTTTCCTTATCTTTGCAAGCTGTTCTACCTGAAATTGTAATGTTTTTGCTACAGATTAAACCTCCTCATCCATCAGATCGGTTTACACAAGTACTTTCTATTGGAATTGGTGGTTCAGCTCTTGGACCTCAGTTTGTCGCAGAGGCGTTGTCTCCTGATAATCCTCCTCTCAAGGTAGATAAAAACTTTAAACTGAAAATGATGATATTGACCATCTAGTTCTCATGCTTTGAGAATTAGTTTTCTTTTTCTTGGACAGAGCTTGTTTTCCTATATGGCCTGTAGTTTAGCTTTGGTGTCTTGCTCAAATTTCCATGTATTTTATGCTACTGTTGAGATCTGATCACAAGGAACTGATTTCTCTTTTAACATTTAGTGAATCAATCAAGTAAATTTACTTGAATAACTCACATATCTTATTTTTTTAGTAATTATTACCTATTCAAAGAAAGTACACCAGAAACATTTTCTCACATTTCTTGCTACAAATTCTAGTAATTTTGATTTATGTTGTGATAGATGGTTACTCGGTTTTTGTTTATATACATTTTAGAAGTTTGTAAGACTGTTATTAAAAGGGATGCAGGCTTAACATGTTGAAATAAATTTGGCCCGTTTGGTTAGTCAAAGTCAACAATTCATTTAAACCACATATTTTATGAATCCCAAAACATTTCTACCACATATTTCATCAACTTCTATTAAAATCTACTGAAAATTTAATTTTAATCCCCACCAAAAAAGAGCTTGATTGTAAGTGGCCCAAATGCTTCTCTCTAGCACACATTTTGATTTTGAGAGAAAAGACTATGGTGTTTTTTTAATTAAGGGTATGTTTGAGCCACATTATTTTGAAAAAATGTATTTTGGAATAGTAAATTGATGGAGAATGTGTGGTTGAAAAAGAAAGAAAACCTATTAATGTGATGGAAAATGTTATTTTATTGAAAAATGTGTGGTTGAATATGAGTAGAAAATGAAAATTTTAATGTGGCTCAAATAGGGGCTAAATTGTTTACTGTAATCTAGCGGGATCTTCATATCATTTCACAGTGGGGATCTCAAATAGCTAGTATTTCGCATACTGGTTGATTCTATCAGATTTGTGTCATCACATTTGCAGATAAGATTCATTGACAATACAGATCCAGCTGGCATTGATCATCAAATTGCACAGCTGGGCCCTGAGCTAGCTTCTACACTTGTCATAGTCATATCGAAGGTATTCAAGGCCATAACTTCTCTATTTGGTATTTTATTCGTGGGATTTATGATACATAACTGATACCTTCATTTTGCCTAGAGTGGAGGTACTCCGGAGACTAGAAATGGTTTGCTGGAAGTTCAAAAGGCCTTTCGAGAAGCTGGTCTGGATTTTGCAAAACAGGTTTTGGTTTTCAGGTTCTTCTTTCTGCTTTATTTAATTTCCTTTGAATTTGAGAATTACTAGGTGTAAGTGTAACTGGCATATTTTGCTAGTAAGTATTATAGCATGGTCATTCTGTTGGCTTACCCATCTTTCATGACTTTTTTTTGATAATGATTACTTCTATATATGGAGATAACTAATTTTTGGTAGATTGGAAGTGTCATATGCTGCTGACTGGTTTTCATACATAGGGTGTTGCAATTACGCAAGAGAATTCGTTACTTGACAACACAGCACGAATTGAGGGCTGGTTAGCTAGATTTCCTATGTTTGACTGGGTGGGTGGTAGAACATCTGAGATGTCTTCTGTTGGTTTACTACCAGCCGCACTTCAGGTTTGTAATTTTTAAACTAAGAAGCTTATTCATCTTTTATTCCATGAAAGTTTTCGCCTAATAGACATGATGTTTTACTTTTTCATCTGCATATGCATTATTCTTACTCCAGGGAATTGATGTTAAAGAAATGCTTGCCGGTGCAGCATTGATGGATGAAGCAAATAGGAACTCGGCAGTATGACTATTTCTGTATTATTTTGAAGTGAATTTAGTAAATCGCCTTTTGTAGATTGTGCTCTTCTTACATCCTTGGCTATGCTGTGCTTAGATATATATATAAGCCTATGTTTAACTCATTTTTGTAAACTGTTTATAAAGTCACTTACCCACAAGCACTACCCACTTATCCGCTACGCATTTCTATGTATTTATAATTTGAACCGTTTACAAACACTTCCAAACATGCTTTAAATTTATAACATAACTTCACTAGCATTCGGATGAGTTATTTGATCAATTAGTTTTTCCGTAGCCTTTCATCTGCACGCATTTTTAGCTGTACAATGACAAGTTTCTATGCATATAGTCATACATGTTTGTGTATGTACATGTGGTTCATATATAAATGTTATGAAGTGAGCCTCTGCCAGAAACGTGGAATAACATAAACATGATTCTTTATAATATTTTGTTCAGGTAAGGAATAATCCAGCAGCACTGCTAGCCTTATGCTGGTATTGGGCTTCTGACGGAGTAGGATCTAAGGTTTGAATTGTTTAGATTTCATTAATCATCATTATGGAAAATATGTTTCCTATTATGAACAGAAAAATATACCTATACTATTTGGCTCCCTTCAGGATATGGTTGTCCTTCCTTACAAGGACAGCCTATTGTTGTTCAGTCGATATTTGCAGCAGCTGGTTATGGAATCTCTTGGGAAAGAGTTTGACCTGGATGGTAACAGGGTAAGCTAAGAACTTAATCTAAAAATTCAGTCCTATTTTAGTAATTTTTAAAAACTAAAACAATTGATGCAGCGTGTTTTATTTCATTAATTTCTTTATAAGGTTATAATAATTTATTTCCTCTCCCAGTCTTTATATGCCATTTTTCTTTGGTCGTGTTTCAATATGCATGAATGAGCTAGAAACAATTCCAAAACACATTTTACTGATTTTTGCCCTGCATTTTCCTTGACTTCCCAAAACCTAAACTATAGCCACCCCCCCACCCCCAACCCCTAAAAAAGAAAAAAGAAAAAACGAGAAGACACTTCAACCTGAAAACTTGTATACGAAAAAGTTCGTGTATGTAAGTGATATTTTCCTTTTATCTGGATTATATATTAGCTTTGTTTATGTGGAATATATTTATGCTCTCTTTGTAATCGTGTTGATGGCAGTGATCCGTCTTCCAGAATAACATGCAAAGGTCTTAATTTTGAACTTATTACCTTTTCAATTCAATTTATGGCTTTATGACCTTAATGACGACAAGTTTTTGGTTGAATGATCTTTCAGTATGTATTACTTTCAATTTATAGAATATTACAAAGATATACAAGGAAAGATTTTATACTATACAATCAACGAAATCCCTGATTGTACGCGGATTATAAATGGAAACTAATAATTAAATCAAATAGTGAATATCCTTTGATACCCCCTTCAAATTAATGCTAGTGAGTCCACAAGCATTAGTTTGCTGGCAAGAAAGTTATGGCGATGGCGAGTCAAGGATTTGGTGAAGATGTTTGCGGCTTGTTGAGCAGGGGAAACATGGGGAAGGGCAATAGTGTTGGAATCATAGGCATCCCGGATGTAATGACAGTCCACTTCAATATGTTTGGTGCATTCATGAAACACAGGGCTAGCCGCAATCTGAATAGCACTAGTATTGTCACCATGGAGTGGTGTAGGCTGTGACCGAGAAATATCAAGTTCTGTAAGAAGACCTTGCAACCATACAATCTCAGAACAAACAGACAACTGACATAGCACTATATTCAGCCTCAGTGGAAGACTTAGAAACACAATCCTGCTTCTTACATTTCCAAGAAATGAGAGCATCACCTAGGAAAATACACCACCCAGGAGTAGATCGACGAGAATTAGGGCACCCAGCCAATCAACATCACTATAAGCGGTGAGCTCGAGAAATGTCCCTCTAGGGAAGAACATGCGACGATGAGGAGTCCCAATAAAGTACCGAATAATGCGACGAACAACTTCCAAATGTAGATAACAAGGAGCATCTATAAATTTGCTGTCGGTATGATCGGCGAAGGAAATATCAGGACGTGCGATAGTGAGATAAATAAGACTTTCCACCAACTTTCGATATAGAGTAGGGTCCGAAAGAATTTCGCCTTCATCTTTATGATATTTAACATTAAGCTCCAACGGAGGGGGACTTCAGATAAATTAGCCAATCCAATCAAGTATTGAATATATTTATGTTGATTCAAGAAGATACCATGCGGCGTTGTATGGACTTCCAATCCAAGGAAATAAGTGAGATGACCTAGATCTTTCATATGAAAAATCGAGTGAAGATGTTGATGAAGTTTTTGAATAATGATGTGATCAGATCCAGAAATAAT
>CAIGRK010285855.1:0-12030 GCA_903798315.1 Fraxinus greggii | reverse complement strand
TTTCCTCAAGTGTACCCAAACCCAATCTCCTGGTTCAAATGTAACGTGCTTTCGTCCCTTATTTGCTTGAGAAGCATAATGCTCATTTTTCTTCTCAATTTATAAACTTACTTTTTCATGGAATAATTTCACCAAGTCGGCTTTCTTTTTTTCATCTAAGCTACTACCTTCTTTCAAAGATAAATGAATTAAATGCAAAGGTATTAGTGGATTAATATCATATACAATTTCAAAAGGTGAGTAAGAAATAGTAGAATTTGTGGCCCTATTAGATGAAAATTTCATGAAGAGTAAACATTCATCCAAACTCTTCAAATTCTTATTAACTATAGTGCGTAACAATTTTATCCTTGTCCTATTAACTACATCAATTTGCCCATCTGTTTGTGGGTGATAAGTAATAGGAAACAATAACTTGGTTCCTAACTTATTCCAAAAAATCCTCCAAAAGTTACTAAGGAATTTAACATCCTTATCCGATACAATGCTTTTAGGAATTCCATGTAAGCACACTACTTCCTTAAATAATAAGTTCGCAATATTGGTGGTATCATCAATTTTATGACGTGAAATAAAATGTGTCATTTTACTAAATTTATCTACCACCATAAATATAGAATCTTTTCTTTCTTAGTCCTAGGCAAACTCAACACAAAATTTATAGACACATCAACCCAATATTCACTAGGAACAGGTAATGACGTATATAACCCTTGAGGTAAAACCTTAGATTTAGCCTTTTTACAAGTGATGAATCTACTACAAACCTGATCAATATCAACTTTCATCTTAGACCAATAAAAATGTTCACTTATCATCTCTAAGGTCTTATTAACCCAAAATGACCCATTAGATTTCCAGTGTGCGCTTCATGTACTAGTAATTCTCTCATTGAATATTTAGGAACACATAACTTATTTTCTTGAAATAGATTCCTATCATGCCTAAAGAATCTATCCATAACACCCTTATCTCATGATTCTTATATATTAGAAAAGCCAGGATCATTAGCATACATGTCCTTAACATATTCAAATCCTAACAATTTGACACCTAAAGGCATGAAAAGTACGTACCTCCTTGATAAAGTATTCGCTACCATATTTTTTTTATCTTGTTTGTACCGAATAACATAAGGAAATATCTCGATGAACTCCATCCATCTTGTACGTCTCTTGTTAAGCTTAAATTGACCCTTTAATTGCTTTAAGGACTCATGGTCATTATAAATCACAAACTCCTTTGGCTATAGGTAATGCTGCCATGTTTTCAAAACTCGAATGAGTACATACTTCTTTTTATCATTTGTAGAATAGTTGAGAGCTTCTCCACTTAGTTTTTTTTACTGAAGTAAGCTATTGGCCTTTTTATCCTACGTTAAAATAGCTCCAATGCCCATACCTGAGGGATGACATTCAATCTCAAAAGTATTGTTAAAGTTAGGTAGTGATAAAATTGGAGCAGCATACAATCTATCCTTAATAGTATTAAAAGCATGTTGTTGTTCGACGCCCCAATAAAATCCTAGACTTTTCTTTATAATCTCTGTGAGTGATGTGACAAGTGTGCTAAAGTCTTTAACAAAATGCCTATAAAAACTAGCTAACACATGAAAGCATAATCGGTAAATTCAAGTACCGTAATCTGTACCTTTTTTTCCTTTGAGTAGTTGTGGCAATCAAATATCAACTCTACTTTCTTTTCCTTCTCCAAGTATGCCTCCGAATTACTCATTCCCTTGAATGAAAGAATTGTCATTTTAATATTTTTCATACTTCTATCAGCACTATCTCCAATATTATCTCCATCCCTTTTTTCATACTTAACTTCTCTATCCCTCATTCTTTCTAATTTGACATCCAACAATGCATCCTCATTAATATCACTATCCTTTACGCAAATTAGCAAGTAATGTATCTTGCCTCTCCATTCATGCCTCTTGCCTAACCATTTTATCTACCTTATCACCAAACAACGTTTCAAATCGTCGTATTACCTCCTCCATAATGATGACTTGACTATTCTTCCCGCTTGATATAGAATCGTCTTTGTCAGACTTCTAAATCTAGTTTAATATTTGTCTCACGTGTGTACACTTGTATATCACTCAATTTGGATTTGTCCCTCTATTAATCTCACCACTTTGCATTTTTCTACTAAATGCTTTCTTGAAAGTGTTTCAAAGAATTAATTCGATCTCAATCAAAATTTAACCATTGTGGAGTCCGAACAAATAATTGAGTAAGGAAAGTGATTTAGAATTATTTAAGAAGGTATGAATTTGAACTTTGAATGAAACACTAATGATAAATTCTTGAATTTGGACTGGACGCTTTTTTTTCTTTTTTTTTTTAGTTTACAAAAATTCAACAAAGTGCCCAAAAAATCGAAAAAGAATTGATTTGGGCACTAATTTAGTACAAAAATGACTTTTTGAATTTTTTTGGTACTTTAAATGGATTGAATGACTTAAAGATTAAGAACACGAAAAATGAAGATAAGGACTCAAATAAAAACAAACAAGGAATTAAATGATATAATCTTGGTTTTTGGGGTCAGGCTCTGATACCAACTAATGTGAACCCACGTAGCAATTGAGCCTCGAAACCTACGATGGATTATCAAACCCAAGAAAGCCAAAAATCAACTTTTGAAAGCTCTACACAATAAATTACTGAATTAAAAAAACCAAGGTAATCGTCAACAATATCTTGACGCCGTGATCACAAAACTTATGAACCTTACTTAAATTGATGTACGCTACAAGAATTTAATTATTGATAAGTTTAGAATTAATTGAATGAAGAACAAAAAGAATTCAAAAAGCCTTGCAATAATAACTCCCAAATTGTGCGTGTTTTACAATGAATGGAATGAGTCATATTTATATGGAACCCATAAAAACCTACTTAAAACCGGAATTAAGTCTTAAAATTAAAAATATACCATACAAGAGTTTTAACTAAAATAAAAGATGACCGAAAATATACTAAGATCATCTGAACTTCTCCTTTGTGGTCTCAGTAAAGAGGCATGCGGTCAACAGCTGTGTGATCGCATAGTTGTTCCATCCAACTTTTTCGTTCATTGCTCGAATCAAATTGCTCTACTTCGTTTCATCTCGCATGTCTAACATGAAACTTGTCTCTTTGCTTGCCGTGATCAATGTTTCGTCCCCTATGACTTGAGCAAGTAGTCACATCGCATCTTTAACCTGCTTCATTCGCGATCTAGTCATACGTCTTTCTTCAACGATCAATGGATCCTTGCTCTAACTTGCCCTTATATCATGGATGACATCATTAGTCCTTTAATTCTTCTTGAGTCATTTCTTGTCCTTTTTCTCTTACTATTTGAATCCTATAACTTGTAATTACATCGAATCGAACCCGATTTGTGGACCAAATCAACATTAAAAAGTTGCAATTAAATTCCAAACTTTGAATTTCAATCCCCCCCCCTCCCCCGGTATTTGCCAAATTTTCTCTTCTTTCTTTCAATTTAACTTTTAGTCATCGAATTTTACCTAATAAACCAAATATACAATAAATTAGGCTACTATTAATCAAAAGAACTATCAAATGTCTATATTTTTAGGTTCAAATAAATTTATAAAATACACTTATCAGTTATCATACTATAACAGGCTAAAGTTTTACTCAAGATGTTGGACATGTTTAGTCCAATTCATAATGTTGGTATAGAAAGATGATATATGCATGTTGTTTGCTTGGAGATATACACATATACCAATAATTAATAATTATCAAAAGAAATGCAGTAAGCAAAAACTTCCAATTAAGACTATTTTCTCCCCAAGATTCTAAGGTTAGAGGCCACTACTCTTTTGTTTAGGTCATTACTTACTAGAATGGCATCTAAGTATGGAGTTGATTTGATTACCATTATGAAGTGTTGTTCTGGTTTTTTGGAGAGTAGATTCTATCGGCATGCCACAGAGGTGAATATGATGTCTGCTTTTGCAGTGCCTATAGAATTTCTGTTATTGGTTTGTCAGCGACATATAGTGTATGAGACTATAATACGCAGCCTATAGCTTGAGACTATATTATGATGCCTGCGTTTTTAGGTTTTATCACTTTTATTAGATTTTTGTTACTTTTTTGAACTTTTGTCACTTTATTGAATGCTTCCAAATCCAATTTAATGTACTAGTTAATAAAAGTGAAACATAATCACAAAGAGATAATATGCAAAAGAAAATCAACCATGAATCTATTCTAAAATTTTGTTGAGATATACAATTAATGCGATTTAGATTGCTGTTAAATATTATTTGTCACTTTTTATTTTTTTTTTAATTTTTATCACTTTTTTTGTCATTTTTTTTTAGCTTTTCACACTTTTTAGTTCTTATCACTTTTTTTCTGTCACTTCCAATTTATTGTGTATTGTGTTCATAAAATGAAATTTTCTATGATTATTTAATAGAAGTAAAATATAATCATAAAGAGATAACATGTAGAAAAAAATCAACAATTCTATAGATCTATTTGATTGGTATTAAATATTTTGTCACTTTTTTGAATTTCTATAATTTTTTCGACTTCCATATTTTAATGTCGTAGAAATAGAGATCATTTAATCTTTATGAAGCATGTATTTGTTGTTAGTTCATTTGAATTTCATTTATCTGTCTATATTTTTCTTTTTGTACGATTGGGGTTTAATATAGCGGGATAAAGTTCTTTTTGTCAAAGATTTTATCAAGAAAAGTTAAGTTACATAGTTTGTAAACTTTTCATTAAAAAGCAAGATAACATGTTCTACCACTTTTTAATTAAAATGTTACACATAATCAATTTCTAACAGGATAATACATCTTTGGCTAAGCTTCCAATTTGCATTTAAGAATTTCTTTTAGATGTTAATTTATTTTGTATTGTGTCAAATTTGAATTAAACTTTCACGATGAAAAAGTGACATTGTGAGTCACTTTTGAATTAAAAAGTTTCACTTTACTTTGCACAACATTTTTTTACTTCCAAAACACTAGTAATATTATTTTTCAAAGGGACCCTAATTTTAGGGGTATTATGTAAGTTACCCATTAAATTATTGGTTTTTAATAACTACCAATTAGGGGGCTTAATTTGTAGTGCTTACAATATCATGCCCCTATTTGACCCCCATTTTTTTTAAGACTTATTTTCAACGATACATTCTTTCATAAAATAATTTTACATGTAAATTTAAAGTTTTTTTCCTATTTTTTAACAACACATTTAAAAAGAAATCGTTATTTCAAAACGCATTTCCCCAAAAAATGGGCTCAAACAGGGTTATACATCATTTAGCAAATATGATACGACCTGTCGCTCTCTGAAATGTGTACAATTCAATGTAAGAATTGATCATTCGACTTTTTAATGTCATATTAACCACTTGAATACTTCAAACTGTCATCTTTCGTGACCGATTAGACAAAATTTATTTTAATATGAAAGATTAGATAAGACAATATGAAATTGGAGAAGAGAGAAGATACAAGAATTTGCAATGCTGGATATTGAAATCAGCATCAACAACTCACTAGAGTAAGATCAAAATCATCACGTTTCTTGAAAAAAATTACTCCCAGAACAAATAACCCAAATTGTATGGTTTGAAAATAGGTCAAAAATCATCCAAATTAAAATGTGTTTATTCCTAAAGAAATTATTTTGGTGTGAATGATCAAACAAAACAAGACAACATAAAATTAGAGAGGAGAGAAGACACTTGACAAAACTTATTAGTTCTCGAGTTCAATTTAATCTAATCGAGTGTACCAAACATGCTTGGACAATATAAAAGAAGTGATTATTACAATACAAATTTTACTCAACTAATACACTGGATACAGAAAGAAGCCCTTAATTTCTCATCAACAACTCTGAGGAGGAAGATCAGAATAATCACTTTTCTTGAAAACCCTACTCCCAAAAAGAAAGAATCCCAAAGTATGCCCACAAACAGCCACAATAAAAACCCCAACATTGAATGACATAACAGCAAGCATTACCATATAAGCAAGCCCTATCCTTAAACCATAAATTGCTGTCTGAATCAGACCAGCAGAAACATTGCTGCTACTCTTTTTGATCCATTTGCAATAAGAAAGCCACTCCACAATTACACACAACACAAATATGAATATTAAGGCCAATGCATACATTCCGGTACGTCGACCGGGCCATCCGGAGAAGAGGATTTCAGCATTTTTGCTCCAGAAGAAGGCCATATGCATCATTGGCATTTCATGGTCTGTGTGGGATGGTGGTTCCATTCCTTCCATACCAGGCATATGGTCCATGGTTTTTTTAGGGGTTTGTGGGTTTTTTTTTTAATACCTAGGGTTTGTAAATTTGTAGTCAAGAAAGGGAAGTATATATATAAAAACTAGCAAAATTTGTACTTCAGTTTCTAACAATCTGTACTACACAAATCCCTATATCGTACCGATCCTTGCCGGCAATATTGTCTGCACATATTTTCTATAATAGTTAGTGTTCTGAATTATTCAGCATATTCCATTGTTTATTGACTAAATCTGCGTACATGTAGCATCGCTCGTTTATTTTCCTCTATTGAAGTCAACTATATGAGGAAACTTACTCATTTTCGAACTTTAATGATAAACTTAGTACATAAAATTTGATGAATTTAGAAACTGCATTGGATTGAATGGAATTAAGAATGAGAAATGAGCGTGACATGTTTATTTTAACTATTTTTTCTTTTTTAAGTTGAAGAGGTGCACAACATTTTTCATCTAAAAACCGTTATAGTTTAGGCATTGGACCGACCATACAACTATACAAGTTGATGCACAACATTTTCCGTCTGAAAATCGTTAAAATTTAGGCATTGGACCATACAACAATAA
This sequence comes from Fraxinus greggii, assembly GCA_903798315.1. Classification (NCBI taxonomy): domain Eukaryota; kingdom Viridiplantae; phylum Streptophyta; class Magnoliopsida; order Lamiales; family Oleaceae; genus Fraxinus; species Fraxinus greggii. The sequence continues at coordinate 5,141 of CAIGRK010285855.1, read as the reverse complement.
AAGTTGCTATAGTTTAAACGCTTTCGGCACACTTTTTGTTGCATTCAACCTATCTACAATTTTTCTCTTTTTATTAAAGTCTTTGTTATCCAAAAATGTTTTTTTTCAATAATTACAACCCTTTTTAGTCAAATAGACAATTGTCCATCCAATTGGATAAGAATTAATTATTTAAGGTTTTTGACAATTTCATTCTAAACTTAGGAAAGGCAAACTTCATGCCATTATAGAAGAAGTACATAATAGGCAATAACATATGATTCACCCCTTAGCTAATTTAACGACAAGTTGTTAAATTGGAGAAAACGTTTATTACAAAAAAACGTATGTTATTTTTTCTTCTTGTTAAATCGAGAGGTCAACTCATCACTTGCTAGTTACTCCATATTTCTTGATTTCTTACGAGTAAAAAAATAAATTATTTAGTGAAGATATATTGGGTGTAAATTTCACTAGTGGTTGCTGAACTTTCATCGGAATCTGAATTGGTTACTAAACTTTAATTTGCTACAATTAGGTCATCGAACTTCAAATTTAATTTTAACTTCCACCATGTTGTCACATATAGTCCTCCATACTATCGTAACTGATCTTCCGCGTAATTAATTGCACGTCCCTAAAAATGAAATCGTAAAGTAAATGTCATGTTCTAGTCTTTATATTAAAATGTTAAAAGGCATTTTTTTTTTCCTTTTAACACTTTCATATTGTGACGTAGTGGTAAGTTTCACGCAGAGACTATATGGAAAATCTTTTGTGCTATGACTCTCAATTTTCATCAATTTAAGGTACCACATGTGATAGAATGGTGAAATTTGAAACTAAAGTTAAAGTTTAGGGACTCAATTGAAAATAAATTAAAGTTCAATAACCAATTTAAGATAACTTAAAGTTTAGTAGTACAACAATTAAAATATCGCCGATAGTCAACATCTAATTTTGGATCAGACACATTAATAAAAGTAAAATAGTTATATAATTATATGGCCTTTTTTCTTTTTGTGAATACTGAAATTGTGATACGAAAGCTATTGATGGAAAAAATTGGATTAAATGATTTTATTGATGAAATAATTAAAATCGAAGATCAAATATGAATACAATCAATAAATCCTCTTATCTAACTATGAGTTTCACCTTCTAAATTTACTAGTCTAGATGCTTCAACTAGAAAAAGAGGAAATATAACTATTTTAGAGGGAGATATTTGAATTTCTTACCTTCTTCTTCGATCATAGGGTATTTATAGATTTCCCTCCAAACATTGTGGTAATTTAGTCATTTCTGCATTGTGCCAATTGGTGATTTCTTATTGGCTGCTTCTTAACTAATTTAGTTAAGAGTCATGGTTTATTCACTTATCCATATGCTCCTTATGTATGGCCCAAGTTTGATTCACCCGTTCAATTTAAAGAATCAATCAAGCGCCTGTTAGCCTTCGGCGGCCACAATTTCGAGAAACTTTTGAATGACCTAGATCTTTTGTTGATTCAAACCTTTCGTCTTAACCTATAAGTATATTCTTTCTTTTTTTTTCTATCGACATCTTCCCTGCTTCCTACGTGTATCTCTTGTTTTGCGGCGATATTTCTGTTACCGACAATTTTGCTCTTTATCTACTATCTTCTATTTCCTCCATTTAGGGTCGTGCTTGTATTTATCTCATACCTCATATTTTCTTAGCTTGTTTTTGTAAAATGTTCTCTTGACTCTGGACATTCTTGCCTTGGGGTCATCCGTGGGATGATGGTATTATTTGAAAAGGTTAAGAGTTTTGAAGTTAAATTTATTTTAAAACCTCCCTTATAACCTCTAGGGTTACATTGGGCGTCAGTTCCCAACTTAAGGTTAAAGAACGTGTTGAAGCATTCGGGTTTGGAGGGTCAGTCTAGTAAGCATGTTCGAAAGATCCCGGGCAATTTTGGGGGCCTCATTAATATTTATTAGGCGAAAAGAGGTTGTAAGTTTATCGTTCCCCAAATAGCTTTAAACCCTTCCTCTTATGGTTGCGTAGCTTTTTATGAATCTCTGTCAAATATGGAATGTTCAATCCCGTTTTCTTTATTAATCTTTTGTTCCTAATACTGCATAAAGAAAAAGATTTTTTCCCTATTTGTGACAACTGGGGGTTACACCTCAGATAATATTTGTTAATCTTGATGCCTATGGAAAACGTTAATTCCATTTTTGTTGTGATGTCTTTCTTTTTCGAGGCTTGTTTACATAGTTTCTTCTCCTTGTGCAGATTATGCTATCATTCAGTTTACCATGAAGATAAAGATTGACTTTGGTGCTGCCTCTAAGCGCCAAAAATTGGGTCCTCCTCCTTCTAAAAATATTCCTGTAGAGGATTGCAAGGGAGACAAGGGTATAGCTTCACTCAAAGGCGAAGGTGTGCCTAAGCTACCCCCCCTGCCTGAGGAGGCTGGAGGTTCACGGGTATCTGGATCCCAATATCCGATTTTGACAAAGGGTCCTATAAAGGGGAAGAGAAAAATGCTCGAGGGATCTGAGCATATTGTAGATTTCAATGCTTTATTTGATGCCCACCATGACGAGGAGCTAGACCCCAAAGGCCAAAGCTTTATCCTTGATTCCTGGTTTTTGTTTCTAGGGCAGCTAGATCTACTTTCTTGTATTTCAACTATGATTGAGAGAAATTTATCGAGAATATGACTCCCAAGCTAAGGGAGAATCTGATTGATGGTCACTTCTCAAAAGTTGCTATCTTTCATCACGATCAACCGGCAAAGTATAAAGTCTGCGTCTTGCGAGCTGATAAACTAGAGAAAAAGACGGATTCCTTCAAAAAGAAGCGCGTATCTCTTCATAGGAGCTGGGAGAAGTTGAGAACGAGATGAGCAAAGGTTCTCAGACTCTAGCTACTAGAGAGGCTCTTTTAGTGGTTGATGTTACCACTCACTAAGGATTTGGAGTTTTTCCATCTAAGTTTTTTTTAACGAATATATCTTTCAGTTTGTTAAGAATGAATCGTTTGCTCCCTCTAAAGACCTAGATCAGGAAAGGAGTCAAAATGTCTTACTTCTTAACCAGCCGGAGAATACCAAGGCGAGTTAACTCTCGTGGAGTCTTGCCTTGCCGAAGTAAAAGATAATGGGCTGAAGATTATTAAGGATTTTCATCCTGAGTGAGATTTGAGTTTTTCGGAGGATTTCAGAGAGGGTGCCGAAGACACCTCTTTTGACGAAGATACTCCGTCAACTATCAGGGCTTTTGACGATCCGCCCACTTCTACCAAACCTACCTCTATTCCTCCCAGGGAAGTCTCTACTATAGATGAACCAGTTGACACTTCTATTGAGGTTCTTCCTCCTCTCCTGAAGTGAGTGTGCCCTTGGAAAGTACCACTCTGCTTTGCCAAGATGATTCTGTATTTTGGAATCTCCAGACTTTTGTAAATTTAGAGGGATAGCTCACTTTTGTTTTCTTTTTTGTTGTATTTATGACATTTCATTTTAATTTGTATTAAAATGCCATTCTAAAAATTCATTATTGAAATATCATTGCTTATGTCATAAGAATGGATTTGTTTGGCCATCTTTTATGAATTCCCATTGTCTTGCTTATTTTGTTAGCTCATTATACTTCATACTATCAAACACAAAATTTACTTCTCTTGGGTTGATTTTCTATTTCAAAAAATGCAATTTTCCACATATAGAATTTTGTTAAATCATTGTTACAACATAAGGGGATGTGGATTATTATCCCCTCTCTTATCATAAATACTTTGCACATAATTACAATATGTCATGAAGTTTGAGTTTGTATAGATGTGGCCTCATCTTTGACAACAATTTTCCGCGGGATGGAAATTAGTTCCCATCTTATGATGAAATTTCTTCGGCGAGATGGGCTTCGCTTTCGATTGAAGTTTCTTTGACTGACTAAGACTCGCCCTTAGTTCTCTCATTTCTGCAGATCTTATATCACATTCAGTACTAGTCTATGTTTCAAGACCCATGCTTCATTTAGTACCTGCGAAGTTATCTTACAGACAGACAGACAGACAGGTCTTTATTATAGGGGTAATATAAAGGGATTGTTAGAAACACTGTTAGGGCTACATATCCATCACTCAAGTCAACACCATTTTTTATTAGTTTAATTGTGTTCCTAATCCAAAATGTCTGCGTTCGTTACTGCTCTAGTAGCTTCTTAATTGATCTAACATTCTCATTCTGAACATCCCTCAACGCAATCTTTTTAGAGCAGCAGATATTTGCTTATCATCAGCAGCACTGCCAGTTCCACCAACACTCCATTGCCATTGTCGTTGTCGTTGCTTTTAGAATTGATCATTTGGGACATCAATTGCAGTAACCGAACTTTTATAGCATGTCCAAGAAAGGTCTGAGCTCAACAAAAGGTATGTAGTGATTATTATTACTTCAAAATAAAGGCAGTTTTCAAAAACAAACTTACTACACTTATATCATGATTGACAATTTTATTTCAACTCTTTGACATGAAACACAGTTTTACAATTGATTCTAACAACACTTGTTCAAATCAATGGCATCGATTTTGACATCTCAAATGATGTCAAACAAATTGTACACTTAATTCTTTCAAAAATACAAGTCAAAGTTAGTCAATTTCTTGATAACAAGGAAAAGGGACAAAAAGAATATGGGCACACAAAGAAGTAGAGAACATGAAAAATTGAATGTCTATATGACATTTCAAAATTGTTCCTCAACGCAAATAAGTGACAGCCGACTCAAAAAAGCAAGGACAGTTGATAGTGAAGCAACAAAATTTAATCATTAATTATTTAATTACAGCTCCCGTTTCATTACATATACAATTGGCAATGTAGGCAAATCTTGAGAGACGTATATCTAAATACCAGTGTTCTAAAAAGTGCGTCTAGACGTCACTTAGGCGGAAAGCGTGATGAAAACGCTTCGCCTTGAACCTAAACAAGAATTAAGCGATCAACGTCAATGTTGACCGTTTAATGCTCGACTAGACGTTCCTAAGCGACGCCTAGACTCGCCTTTGCCTCAAATCTAGATTTTAAGGGGGCTCAGTTTTTTTTCTTTTTAATAAAACCCACAGCCCAAACTCAGTAGCCCACTTATCTTTAGGATTTATTAAGTAAATACAGTATTTTA
>CAIGRK010285750.1:0-10467 GCA_903798315.1 Fraxinus greggii | reverse complement strand
TAATTAAAATGGGTTGTAACATCCACCATTATATGATCCATCAAAAACTGGAATGTGCAATTCGATGTCTCAATCACCATTACTCCAGAATTGAAAAGTGTTCCATGGTTCCCCGTTGAAGAGATTTCCAGCGTCGAACGCAAGAAATCAATGTTTTTGAGAATAAGCAGATCGGAATCGATGAAGATTATTTTATCATAATCTGTAAGTTGCCATAATCTGAACTTGCTGTAGTTCCATTCGTTATAGGCGTCTTTTTTGGCCTTACGATTTCTGATTCTTTGTATTGTTCTGATTTTCCAGCCTGCTAATTCGAGTCCACTTTTGTGATAATCACTGATTGTATCATCCACATGGATAAGGAGGTCCCCGGTGGATCGGGCCATGCAGATGCTCTGGGCTACAGCTATGGCTCCACACACATAGACATTGGCCGACTGCGGGAGAGTGGCGCATGCCTCTCATTGTCTTTTTCTGGTGTAATCCTGTTCAGTATACATGAGATAGTAGTAGGAGCTTATCAATTACTTGTTATGTGCCCAAAAATCTTTATACAATTAGAGAGTATTAACACGCACTTCGTGATATAATCTAAGAATTGAGTATGGCATTTGGTGAAATCTCATATTTGGTATCAAGAATATTTAGTGCATAAAAGCAGAGGGAGCTTACCCTTGGCTCGAAGGGGAAGTGCAAGTTCACATGATCCTATTGGGAGCTAAAGCTTTTTTCTAAGTGCATCCATGATGTGATCATGGAGCCGAGTGCATCAAAGTCAAGCCCCGGGAAAGACCCGATTATTGAAGGAGGTCCGATGACACATTCGAGGACAAAACGGGTGAAAGAGGTGATGGGATTGTTCGTTCAAGCTACGGTTGATGAAATGGTGATCTTGGCAAAGAAAGGAGCATGTTACGTGTTGGGGTCGACAACCGAAACGAGTTGGAGCAACTTGATTCAAGTGGACGAAGGCGGAGGCCAAGAAAACGAGCAGCGTGGATGAAAATGTGCATAACGTTCAACTCGGGTGTCGGATTTCTGTCCATGAGTATAATCCGAAAATGGCACGAAATTCTACACAAGAAAAAAGAGGAGTCAAATTTAATTTGATGCTATCGTATAGTACAAAACACCATGCGACAGCAGGAGTATTGCAGGGAATTCCAGGCTACATTTCATTTGAACCATACGACCGCAACCAACTATACCATGTGGTCGCAAAGGCCAAAAACAATGCGATATTTTTCCTCTTTCGCAGATTCCCTAATTGCGATAGAATTATATTCTTACCATAATTTTGTAATCTTTGGAATATTATGCACGGTTTTAGCTTGATTTTAGGGCTAGTATAAATAGGATTTTTCATTCTTCATTATGAACACAACACATTATTGACAATTACTTTACAAGGCAATTTGATTTCAATCCACTGTTCTTCGTTGGACAATTTGCGAACTTATCAAGAATCGTTCTTGTGGCATTCAAAACAACCGGGTGAGATTCCCAAATAATCAGTCAAAAGGGTCAACATTCAATTACGTTTGTTGGTTATTTTGATTTGTTATTTTTCAAATCAAATCCCAAACTTTGGTTCTTTGGCTTTCTTGGGTTCAATCTCAATCTGTTTGTGGTTTTGTAGTTCTTCGCTACATAGATTCACATCAATTGGTATCAGAGATTATGCTCCAAAATCAAGGTTATATCTTTTTTCATTTGAGTCCTTATTTCCTATTTCTAGCGTTTTACGTGTTCCTATTTTTTAAGCCTTTGATCTATAATTTTCCGGTCAAAAATCCAAAAGTTGTTTTTGTGCCCATTTTGTATCCAAATCAACTTCCATTTTCGTTGCCGGTGTCGTAGTTGAATTCCGAGTAAAAAAGAGTTCGAAAAAAAAAATTCGGAAAAAAATCCTGAAATTAAAAAAAAAAAAAAAANTGGTATCAGAGATTATGCTCCAAAATCAAGGTTATATCTTTTTTCATTTGAGTCCTTATTTCCTATTTCTAGCGTTTTACGTGTTCCTATTTTTTAAGCCTTTGATCTATAATTTTCCGGTCAAAAATCCAAAAGTTGTTTTTGTGCCCATTTTGTATCCAAATCAACTTCCATTTTCGTTGCCGGTGTCGTAGTTGAATTCCGAGTAAAAAAGAGTTCGAAAAAAAAAATTCGGAAAAAAATCCTGAAATTCAAAAAAAAAAAAAAAAAAAATTTCTGTGAACAGTGAAATTCAAAAAATAAAAGTATATTTGCTGTTATTTATCTTGAAAATTGCTAGCCAATTACGCTATTTATTGTGTTAAATTCAAGAACCACTTTCTTGAATTCAAATTATATTCTAATCATCCAGTTCAATTCTTTTGTTTCTTGAGTCTTCAAAATTTCCAAAAAAAAAATCTCACTCAAAATTCCGATTTGAATTCTACGAGAATAATTCCTAGTTGAGTTCGAATTTGTCCTTTGAAGCACTTGGGTGAAAGCATTGAATGCAAAAAAGGCAGAGTGGTGAGAACAATGGAGGGAAAAAGCTGAATTGAGTGATACACGAGTGCACATTTCTGAGGTAGAAACAAATTTTAGACTTGGGATGTCTGACGGGGACGAATCAACACTAGGCTAAGACAACAACCAAACCAACATGTTGGATGAGATGATGCATAGGTTTGAACGGTTATTTGAAGATGTACAAGATAGATTGGATAGACAAGATACAGAGCTTGCCAACTTACATAGGGGAGTTTCAAATATACGAAGACAGGGTAGGCAGGAGCATAGAATAGAGGAGCTAGGCTTGAACGAAGGGGTATAAACTTGGTTGGAGATGAGGTAGGTGGGAATATGGGCAACATAAAAATGTCCATTCCACTATTCAAAGGAATGGGTGATCTATATGGTTAGTTGGAGTGGAAGAAAAATTTTTGAATTGATCTTTGACTGCCACAACTATTTGGAGGAGAAGAAGGTGAAGATAGTGATCCTTGAATTCACCAACTATGCAATCACTTGGTGGGATCAAGTCGTGACAACGAGGAGGAGAAATAGGAAACGTCCGATCAATACATGGGAAGACTTAAAAGCTATCATGCGGAGGAGGTTTGTACCTAGTCACTACTACCGAGAGCCTCATCAAAAACCACAAAGCCTTTACCAAGGATCAAAGAGTGTGGAGGACTATCACAAAGAGATGGAGTTGTTGATGATTAGGGTGGATGTGGAGGAGGATCGGGAGGCCACCATGGTCATGTTTTTGAACGGGTTAAATCGTGATATACCTAATGTAGTAGAGCTGCAACACTATGTGGAATTAGAAGACATGTTATGCATCGTTTAGGGTGCTTCGGGTTCTAACCCATCCTTGAAACACAACAAAGGAGATAGGGCTATTTCTAGGGGTAAAACTAAATTATAGAAGTAAATGGAAGAAAATACTAGCAAGAAAATGGAATCCCTGTTATCAAGGAGTCGAGACTTAAGTGTTTTAGATGTTTGGGGTTGGGGTACATCACTTCTCAATGTCCAAACAAAAGAGCGATGATTTTGTGGGATAATGGCGAGGTGGTGAGTGAGAGTGATTATATAGGCATGCCAAAATCGGAAGAGACTAGTGATGGGGGTAGAGTGGAATATGTTGTTGGCAAGCTATTGGTCACGAGGCGAGTTCCTAACACTCAAATCAAGGCGAATGACTTGAAGCAGCAAAGAGAAAATATTTTCCATACACGGTGCCACATCAATAATAAGGTATGTAGCATGATCAATGATGGCGGGAGTTGTACAAATGTAGCTAGCACTAACTTGGTGAAAAATTTAGGATTAACTATGATTAAACACCCTAGGCCATATAGGCTATAGTGGTTGAATGAATGTGGGCAAGATAAGGTGAATAGAAGGGTGTTGATAAATTTTTCAATTGGTAGTTATCAAGATGAATTATTGTGTGACGTAGTACCTATAAGTGAGGATCATATCTTNAAAATTTAGGATTAACTATGATTAAACACCCTAGGCCATATAGGCTATAGTGGTTGAATGAATGTGGGGAAGTTAAGGTGAATAGAAGGGTGTTGATAAATTTTTCAATTGGTAGTTATCAAGATGAATTATTGTGTGACGTAGTACCTATGCGTGCGGATCATATCTTATTGGAGAGACCATGGTAATACGATAAGGTGATACATGATGGGCATAAAAATAGGTACAGCTTTGTCAAGGGTGGAAAGTCTGTCACACTTGCACCATTGACACTTGCACAAGTGTATGATGACCAAATCAAAATGAAAAATGAGGAAGAAAAGAGGCGGAAAGAGTTAGAGGAAAAAGAGAGAAACAATAAGCAAGAGAGTAAGAGAGAAAATAGTGAGGTGGCTAAAATAGAGAAAAATAGAGAAGAGCCACATGAGAGAAAAGAAGAGGGGTCTGCCGAGAGGAGAGAAAAGTCGAGAGCAGATTTCTTTGTAAAATGGAGTGAGTTGAAAAGAGTAATAATGGAGAGACAACAAATGATCTTGCTGGTGTACAAGCTCAACCGTCCCTAGTTTGGCTATTTCTTTATTGCAGGAATTTGAAGATGTATTCCCGAAGGATATGCCTGGTAGGTTGCCACCCATTTGAGCCATTGAACACCAACTTGACTTCATACCCGGTGTAGTCATTCCGAACTGACCAGCTTACCGAAGTAATCCCGATGAGACAAATGAACTTCAAAGGTAAGTGGAGGAGTCGATTAGCAAGGGATATGTGCGGGAGAGACTTGTGCTAAAGAAGGATGGAACTTGGAGAATGTAAGTAGATTGCAGAGCCATCAATAACATAATAGTAAAGTGTCATCATCCTATTCCTAAGTTAGATGATACGTTGGACGAATTATTTGGTGCGTGCATATTTAGCAAGAGTGGTTACCATCAAATTCAAATGAGGGAAGGTGATGAGTGGAAAACATCATTTAAAACTAAATATGGCTTATATGAATGGTTGGTCATGCCGTTTGGACTCACTAATGCACTGACCACTTTTATAGGCTTAATAAACCATGTTTTGCATGCATTTATAGGCAAGTTTGTTGTGGTTTACTTTGATGACATTTTAATCTATAGCAAGGACCTCAATGAACATATTGAACATTTACGGTGTGTGCTAGTAATTTTACGAAAAGAACAACTTTTTGTTAACGTTAAAAAGTACACATTTTGCATGGAAAAGATTATGTTTCTTAGATATGTGGTTAGTGCTAAGGGAATTGAGGTAGATGAAGAGAAAATAAAAGCTATTAAAGAATGGCCAACACCTAAAAGTGTAACCGATGTAAGAAATTTTCATGGTTTGGCTAGTTTTTATAGGCAATTTGTAAGGGATTTTAGCACACTTGCCACACCACTCATTGAATTTGTTAAAAAGAGTGTACATTTTAAATGGGGCGATGAACAAGAGCATGCATTCAACACTAAGGATAGGTTGTGTGAATCATCGATTTTAGCACTACCTAATTTTGACAAAACTTTTGAGATTGAGTGTGATGCATCAGGTATAGGCATTGGAGCAGCTTTGATGTAGGATAGGAGGCCGATAGTTTATTTCAGGGAAAAGCTAAGTGAAACAGGCTCAAGTATCCTACATATGACAAGGAGTTTTATTCACTTGTTTGAGCTTTGGAGACATGGCATAATTACCTATGACCAAAGGAGTTCGTGATTCACACTGTTCATGAGTCACTGAAGCATTTGTAGAGTCAAGGTAAGCTGAACGAAAGGCATGCTAGATGGATGGAGTTTATTGAGATATTTCCCTTTGTCATCCGGTACAAACAAAGTAAGAAAAATATGGTGGCAGATGTTTTGTCACGAAGGTATGTGCTTCTTACTTCTTTAAGTGCGAAGATGCATGGTTTTGAGTACATTAAGGACATGTATGTGAATGATTTAGATTTTTTCAGCATATATGAATCATGTAATAACGGTGTGGTAGATAAATTCTTTAAGCTTGAGGGTTATTTATTTCAGAAAAATAAATTATGTGTTCCTAATTGTTCCATGCATGAATTGTTGGTTAGAGAAGCACACGGTGGGGGACTAATGGGTCACTTTGGGGGTTGCAAAGACTTTAGAGATGTTAAAGGAACATTTTTATTGGCCTAAAATGAGGATTGATGTAGAACAAACTTGTGATCGATGCATAACTTGTAAACAGGCTAAGTTTAAGGTTCTATGTCACGAATTATATACTCCTTTACCCGTTCCTGGGTTGATATCTCCATGGATTTTGTTTTAGGTTTACCTAATACTAAAAGGGTCGGGATTCCATTTTCGTAGTGATTGATAGATTTTTCTAAGATGGAGCATTTCATTCCATGTCATAAAACCGATGATGCCACTAACGTAGCTGATTTGTTTTTTAAGAAAATAGTGCGTTTACACGGGGTTCCTAAGAGTACAATGTCAGATAGAGATGTTAAATTTCTTAGTCACTTTTAGCGGGTTTTGTGGGAGTAAGTTAGGCATAAATTTGTTATTTTCTACTACGTGTCACCCACAAATCGATGGGTAAACCAAAGTAGTCCATAGGACTATGATTAAATTGTTGCGCACCGTGGTTAATAAAAATTTGAAAAGTTGGGAAGAATGTTCACCTTTCATTGAATTTGCATACAATAGGGCTATATAGTCTACTACTTTATGTTTACCGTTTGAAATTTTTTATGGTTTTAATTCACTAACACCATTGGATTTAATTCATTTACATGTGAATGAACATGGTAGTTTATGGGAAAAGAATGCCGAGATGGTGAAGTCACTCCATGAGAAGGTGAGATTGCAAATTGAAAACAAAAACAAGCATTATGCGTCACGAATTAACAAGGGCCGGCAGAGAGTTTCATTTGAACCTGGTGATTCGGCTTGGGTACATTTGAGAAAGGAACATTTTCCAGAGCAAAGGAAATCAAAGTTGCAGCCACGAGGAGATGGACCGTTTCAAGTTCTCGAGAAAATAAATGACAATACATATAAGTTGGATCTTCCTAGTGAGTATAATGTTTCGGCTACTTTCAATGTATGTGATCCCTCTCTCTTTGATGCAAGTACAGATTCGAGGACGAATCCTTTTGAAGAGGGTAGGGATGATATTATCACAGAGTTGAGTGCATCAAATTCAAGCCTCGGGAAAGACCATTTGATTATCGAAGGAGGTCCGATGATACGTTCGAGAGCAAAGAGGGTGAAAGAGGCGATGGAATTGCTTGTTCAAGCTATGATCGATGATATGTGATCTTGGTGAAGAAAGAACCAAGTTCTATGTTGGGGTCAACAACCAAAATGGGTTGGATCAACTTGATTCAAGTGGAAGAAGGCGGAGGCCAATAAAACGAGCAACGTGGATGAAAATGTGCATAACTTTCAACTTGGGTGTCGGATTTCCATCCAATCCAGAAAAGGCACGAAATTTTGCACAACAAAAAAGAGGAGGAGGAGTCAAATTTAATTCCATGCAACCGCATAGTAGTGTTTGCGTCCGCAATGCAGGGAATTCCAGGCTGCATTTCATTTGAACCATGCGACCGCAACCAACTATACGATGCAGTCACATAGGCTAAAAATAAGGTGATATTTTTCTTTTTTTGCGGATTTCCTAATTGCAATAGAATTATATTCTTACCATAATTTTGTAATCTTTGGAATATTATGCCCATTTTTTGCTTGATTTTAGGGCCAGTATATATATAGTATTTTTCAATATTCATTGTGAACACAATACATTATTGAGAATTATTTTGCAAGGCAATTTACTTACAATCCATTGTTCTTCGTTGGACAATTTGCGAACTTACCAAGAATCGTTCTTGTGCCATTTATATCAATCGGGTGAGATTCCCAAATAATCAATCAAAAGGGTCAACATTCGATTACGTTTTGTTGGTTATTTTGATATGTTATTTTTCAAATCAAATCCAAAAATTTGGTTATTTGGCTGTCTTGGGTTTGATTTCAATCTATTTGTGAGTTGAAGCTTGTTGATGAGAACTTGGAAGTCAAAGTAAAATCCTTAAAAAATGATCTTGAAAAATCTAATACTTAACTTCATTCATTCATGAGTGGTACGCAGAAACTCGATAATATGTTGGGGATAAACAAGTCTGTTAGAATTAGGCATGGTCTGGGTTATGTTCAAAATGGTAATACTACTGCCAGTACATCCAAGACCATGTTTGTCTCAGCCACCAACAAAGCACAGAATATTATGAATCCTTAACCCAAGGGCAAGAATGTCTTTGGATCAAGACTTATTAAACAACACAGGGTCAATCGTCATATATATCGTCAACAACCTCGAGGTTTGAACCTACGCTTATTCCCACTTGTCACCATTGTGGCACACTGAGATCTCAAGACCTAGGTGTCGTAAACTTGCAACTAGAAGTAAAAGTTAGGATTCCTCTAGCAAGGTTAACTTTCTCGCAAATCAAGTTAGCCATTTAACTGAGATGGTGACTCAGTTAACTAGGATCACTTCTACTTCTAAGAAGATTTGGATTAAAAAGAGTGACCTTTCTAGATCAGATGATCAGCTGAATTGCTATGTTGCCCATGTTGCACTTAAGGCTCAAAATAACTCTATGTGGTATCTAGATAGTGCATGTTCTAGACATATGTATGGTGATAAAGCATTGTTCTCTTCTCTTGGTGATTGGAATGGTGGTGTTGTTACCTTTGGAGATGGGGCTACTGCACCTATACTAGGTAAAGGTGTCGTTAATATATCTGGATTACTTGCTATCTCAGATGTGCTTTATGTGGAAGGTTAAAAATCTAACTTGCTAAGCATCAGTCAAATATGCGATGCTGATTTTGAGGTTAGTTTTATCCAGAAAAGGTATATTGTGTATGACTCTACTGGTAACGTTGTCTTTGAAGGTGTAAAAACTTCAAACAACTGTTAGGGAATTCTTCCTAATTCCAACTACGTGTACAGTAGTGCCAAGATTGATGTAACTGAACTGTGGCATGATGCCTTGGTCATATGAACTATAAGAGTCTGTCCAAACTCTCCAAGAATGAGCTTGTTAATGGTTTACCTAAGGTTGAAAATATTGATAACACTCTATGTGGTCCATGTCAACAAGGTAAATAGCTTAGTATAACTTATATACATACCTCTAAGATCTTGACAAGAAAGCCACTTGAATTACTCCATATGGACTTAATGGGACCATCTAGGACAGAGAGTATTGGCGGTAAATGCTATATCTTGGTCGTGGTTGACAACTTCTCTCGATATACTTGGATTGAGCTGTTGAGAGAAAAATCTGAAGTATACAGTCTTTTCATATCATTGTGCAAAAGGCTTAGAAATGAAAAAGACTTTACCATATCTAGAACTCGTAGTGATCATGGAAAAGAATTTGAAAACTCAAATCTTGAGAACTTCTGCCTAGAGGAAGGAATCCAGCATGAGTTCTCCTCGCAGATCACTCCACAACAAAATGGGGTAGTTGAGAGGAAAAATAGTGTGCTTCAAGAAATGGCTAGAGCCATGCTTCATAGTAAGGGACTAGCTATGCATTTCTTGGGGTAAGCCATCAACACTGCATGTAACATAATTAACAAGGTTTATCTTAGACCTAAATTGATATGATACCATATGAGACTAGAAAGGTAAACGGCCTACTATTAAGTACTTTCGTGTGTTTGGCAGCAAGTACTATATTCTGAGAGATAGAGAAAATCTAGGCAAGTATGATTCGAAAAGTAATGAGGGAGTTTTCCTAGGATACTCTTAAAATAGTCGAGCCTATTGTGTATACAATTCTCGTAAACAGGTCGTAATGGAATCCATCAATGTAGTGGTGGATGATGCTTGTAGTGAGGGAGAGATTGGAGGAGATTGGAGAGAGCTGATGGTAACTGAACCTAAAGAAACTTCAATTCATGATCCCCTGCACACTTCTGATGGTTTAGACACACCTAATAAGGATTCCTCACCTGATGATAGACCTAAACTTCCTAAGGAACCTTCATCCAGAGTTAAGATGAATTGTACTAAAGTGAATATTATAGGGGATTTGGATGAAGAGACGAGACTTCGTAAGAGGGTTTTAAACAATCTGCCATATGCTAGTTATGTATCTCAGATTGAGCCTAAGAAAGTTGAAGATGCCCTTAGAGGTAAATGTTGGGTAAACACGATGCATGAAGAGCTAAATCAGTTTGTCTATAAAACCGTGTGGGATTTAGTTCATAGGCCTGATGATTGTAATGTTTTAGGTACTGAGTGGATATTTAAAAATAAAACTGATGATTAAAGTACCTTAACTAGAGATAAGGATAGGTTAGTTGCCCAAGGATATACTCAGGTTGAAGGAGTTGACTTCGATGAAACATTTGCTCTGGTAGCTGGACTTGAATCCATTAGAATTCTTCTGGTTGTTGCCTGCACTTTAGGAATTATATCAAATGAATGTCAAGAGTACTTTCTTGAATG
>CAIGRK010285695.1:0-18462 GCA_903798315.1 Fraxinus greggii | reverse complement strand
ATTCCGTCCGATTTTGATACCTAAAATGACGAAAATCGATGAACTTGTAGTTAATCAATGAAGTAAGTCATTTTATTTCAGTAAATTTATACATATTTCACGTTGCCAACTAATGGTTACATGTGATGATCATCATTTATGATTATCAGATCGTTGATTTCTATCAATAGAATTGGACAAAGCTAAATTAAATTAAAACATATTTATCCTGGTGTAGATTTTGAGCGTCTTATCCTTGCTCGTGGCCAGTTAATACAGCTCCTTGGCACAGGCCGGATCACAAACAATATCATCCCTGCCATTTACTATAACAAATGGAACGTCTACTTCATTGCATTTCTCTTGCACTTCTCGGCACGCTCTCGGCTCGCCCTTTGACAAATAAATCCCATATGGAATAGAAACATGACACTGTTTATCAGCAGCATGTTAGCGACTCTGCATACAAAAATGTTGGCAGTGTCGCAGGCTCGCAGCATACTTGTTAAGGGTAAAGACCTGAGTTCAAGTCAGTTAACTAATCTCTCTAACTTGCTCAAACTAAATCAATTAAAACTAAGTGGCTTCCTCACCTCCCCTGTTGGACAGCGGGCGCTGGGTGGTATGATGGATTCTCTCTTCCTTGGTGTACCTGAGAAGGCGGGGGACTCTCCCCCATTGTAACTCAACACAGACGTCGGCGAGTTGTAAGGAGGAAGGAATGGTAGAAAATATAAGAAAAGAAAAGGAGCAGAATTTCAGCATCTGTGATTTACCTCCATATATGGTATTTGTAGATGGATAGTACTCACCCTAGCTGTAAGAAGAGTAGGGCATGTGGCCAATAGGGAAGAGGGCAGTTTTAAAAGTACTCACCTGGTCGAGATCGAGACATGTTGATGCCCAAGCTCGGCTGCTCCTGAGGCTAAGGCAAGGCCTCAGGGACCTCTTGATTCCTCGGTTATCAGGAAATGTGCTCGGACCATGTTCGATCTGGTGGCATATCACCCTAAGTTATGGACTTGGGCATATCACCCTTGAGCTATGGACTTGGCTCTCTGTTTTCAGGCCCCAATATTGATAGCTCGTCGAACAATGCCTTGCCACGTGCACTAAAAGCAGACTCCGATCGTTACCGGAGGTGTTGATAAACCGCATCCAGGATTAAGCCACCACAATGCAGTCTCCAATCGGAACTATCCATTATAAAATTCAACAAAGCTAAGAATAAGAAGACGTGCAACAGAGAGTAATTTAATTGTCTGACTGAATTAAGAACGAAATAGGTCTGTTACATTACTCTACTAGCACCTTCAACAGGGTCCTACCAAAAACTCAAAATTTCAACAAGAAACGCAACTATTCATTTCTTTAAATTTAGAAAGGTTAAAAACTTTAACCCTGAATCTTCTATTCCACTTAATTAAAAGGATAGGTTAAACGTGAAACTTTAATGGAAAGGTTGATGATATTCATCAGTCATTATGAATCATGAAACAACAAAAATGCATCCCAGAAATCCCGTAGAATATAATTACATTCTTTGGACAATCTGGCGCAAGCTAAATGGACAAGATGCCGGGCAGTCACCATCTTATGACAAAAGCAAAACCAGAATTGACCCCGCAAATAAAATATGGAAACTTAGAATCACAACATTATCTTTCAATAATATAAGAAAGTATCACAAACTAAATTATCACAACATTCATAGGTAATATTCGTAATGAAATCCAGTTCATCTAGCAGCGTTATATAAGAAAGCATCGTGAAGTAAATTATGATACACACAAGCAAATATAATCTTGAACCTAGATGAATATCGTGATCACTTCTATCCAATTACATACAATTCATGCAATACAGAGAAAATTGAAGAATCTAGTTACGAGCCTTCAAAATTGTATTCCTACTATGAGTATATCAAATAATTATAACTGAAGCAACCACCTTCAAAATTGTATTCCTACTATGAGTATATCCAACAATTATAACTGAAGCAACCATCTCTACAAAGCCCTTTTCTTGCATAAAACCAAATTTTAGTTCTAAGATTAGCAATAAATACCTTTCAGTTTAGATGCCCACCTCCTCCACGATGCCTTTTCTTGGATTTTAGATCTTCCAAATTCTTCAACTGATAATAGTGAGGAGCTATTTCCACCAGCCATTCTGGTTTTAGTTCTGTCACCTGCATGTCAAATTCCTCATATGAACCCTAGATTAACAAACCTGCAATTATAGTATACCAGGGATATAATTAAGGGGAAAGTTGAAAAAAAAAATACCTGTCGCATGTACTCCTTGGTCGTTAAAACCAATTCGTGGTAGACAAGCCATCTTGGGAGAACCTATCAAAGGTAGGGAAAAAAATTCATCAACACTGCCTATTTATTGGTATGTGATAGTAAGCTCCCTATCTTAATTTATCATTTAACGCAATAATTATACACCACAAACGTAGATAAATTTCAATGGAATTATTTGTGTATTAAGGATCATATTGTTAACTTTATAGCAAACTTTAAGCAAGATGGGCCTGATAAAGCTTATAATTGACATTTATTCTGGTTTCATATAACCTCAAACTGCCATCGCTCGCACTCACTCTATGCTAGTTCTAAGATGAGACTGAAAAATTCTAGCTATGAGCTGACTCAGTTCAATAGACAATTCTAATGATTTTACAACCATGCAATAAATATATTTAGAAACGATCAGAATCAATAAACCCGCAATCAATACAAAATCTCTGAACATCTTCTGTTACAACTACTTAAAACAGATTTAAAAAATCATATATATTGTTATGATTTAAATATAATGTTTATACCTGTGCTAAACCAGAGCTGGGGTGGATGTGAACAGTCTGGGGGTGTTTAACGGTCTTATATGATCCGTTCTTTTGCAGCCTTGCTGAGTGAGGAAAAAACCCTGATGTTATGGCTTTCTTTACTGCATCGAGATCATTGGTGTTCGACGTCAACTCAATTTCAACCCTCTCCAGCAGCCCCTCCAGTTGATCCCGTATATCTCTAGCTCTCTTCATGCTCCTGACCTAGAATAAGAAAACCAGAAGACATATTTACTGGGAATAAGGCTTGTTGTATAAAAAGCATTAACATCTAAGGATTCTAAATTTCCCATTGATAGTTTGTTTTGGCAATAAACCAAGCAAAAAATTAAATAATAAAGGTTTCTTTAAAATTATTAGAATGAACAAAGAGTCTTGATTGCTTACTTCTGAAGTTCCATGTCTTAATATCTATTAATTTTAATTGTTCCAAAAAGTCACATTTTCACTGTAAAGTTTATAAACTACAAACATAAACCAAGTCAAGCCAAGGCATTGCTAACAGCCCCATATCATCTGATATTCTGAATTAATCAACCACAACTCCAGGAAGTACAAGACCATCATAGTTGCAACTGCATATAAATCTACACTTTAATAATTAAAAATTTATAGATGGTAAAACTAAACTATCCGAACGTACTTGGATATAATTCTCATAACACCATTGAGTTGAAAAGTTGGTTTCCTTCCAGGAGCTATAAACCTGACACAGTAACAGTAACAAGAGGATCACTATTTCGAATTGGAGGTCAAGATAACCCAATGCAATTAATTCAAAGAAACACTTGGTAAATGTCATTAGATTACATACTAATGATTTTGAAATTGTGTATCTTATCAAAAAGAAAAGAATTTGCAAGTGAAAAGAAATAACGGCTGTTCGGCAAAGCATTTCTTACAGACTCACTTCACAAGTTTACTTTAAAAATGCGTGCACAGTTAACTTTTTGGGTGTTCTCTTCATCATTGATATATATAGAGGCATAGATTACAAGAACAATGCACAAGTACGAACGTCATGCTGCTACATCAACAAAAGAGAATACGAGAAATGGCATGGGAGGATATGCAACAGACTTACCTTGAGCAATGCGATATGATCTCCAACATTTCCCATGTGAAAATTCAAGCGGGCATTGTCAGCATGCACTTGCTTGTCCTTAGGCCGATAGAAGATAGAATTTCCAACAGATAGCATGGACGCTATAGATATGATCTCATCAGAGCACTTGTATTTGTCAGAAGCCACAATCATCTTGGAGAGCATAGGATCAAGGGGAAATTCTGCCATCCTTCTACCCACTTTTGTCAACTCACCATTCTTGTTAAGTGCACTCAGAGCATACAGCATTTCCAGAGCCTTCAGTAAAGCTTCAGATGGAGGGGGGTCCATAAAGTCAAAGTTCAGCAGATCATTAATGCCAAGGCTCTTGAGAGTGAGGACAACGTTAGCTAAGTTGGTTCTCTGTATTTCTGGGACAGTATTGTCATCCAAATCATTATAGTAATTATATGCAGTGAACAACCGGAAGCACTTCCCAGGACCTGTTCTCCCAGATCGACCTGCTCGCTGATTAGCTGATGCCTTTGAGATTGGAGCAACTAACAACGATTCCATTCCCGTCCTAGGATTATAAGACTTCATCTTACAAAACCCTGGATCGATGACGTACTTGATCCCATCTATTGTCAATGATGTTTCAGCAATATTTGTAGCTAGGACAACTTTACGTGCCCCTTCAGGAGTGGGTTCAAATATTTTTGACTGCAGCTCTGTTGGTAAATTTGCATAAATCGGACATATGATGAGCTCTGCTATTTTGGTGCCAAATCCTCTAGTTCTATGCTTAAGACTCTCCTCGGCAGTTTCAATCTCCTCTTGCCCAGTTAAGAAGACTAATATATCCCCATCACCCGGCGGCTGTGTTACATGGATCTGCAGAGCAGTAACAATTGCAGCATCCAAGTAATCAGCTTCTGGTGCCTTAGTATAATGTATTTCAACCGGAAAACGCCTTCCAGGTATTTTAAAAATAGGAGCAGAATCAAAATAATCGCTGAACTTCTCCGCGTCAAGGGTGGCACTTGAAATGAGCAATTTGAGGTCAGGACGGAACCGAGAAATATCCTACCACACGAGAAGCAGCTGAGTGAGACAGGAAACAACTGATTGTAGACGAATACTACACACGGTGCCAAGACAGACGTAAATAGGAAAACAAAATTTCCTCCTGGACAAGGACTCCTTGAATATGCAAATATTGAAGACATTGCATAAATAAATTGACAGATATGGCACCAGATCGATTTGGAAACAAAATGGCAGGCTAACAAGGGTTCAGGGAAACTCAAATTTATGTCTAACGTCTATTATACATTGCAAAAATTCTGATGTTTTGAGTCAATAACCTAACCATTAAGTAGAATCCATTCTCCCAAGGAATGAAAAAAGAAAGAGATCTAAGTCATTACTTGCCTTAACCAATCCAAATAAAATGTCTGTTGAAAGTGTCCGTTCATGGGCTTCATCCACCATCACTACACTGAAGAAATTGTCAATTACTGTCAGTTAACTCATTCACAAAATTGTAGCATTTTCACTTGTAAAATCTGGCACAAACCTGTAACTTGCAAGATCTGGTTCACCAAGAAATTCCCTCAATAACATTCCATCTGTCATATATTTCAAAACTGTTTTTTCAGAAGTGCAGTCTTCAAAACGAATGGAGTAGCCAACCTGAAAGAAGAAATGATAGCGGTTACCACAGCATGTCTGGTAGCAAAAAACCTGATATCAAAAGCATTATTGCAAGTAAACCCCACATAACGTGCTATGACCAAGGCAACAAATGGAATGAAACCAAAAAATTGTTTGAGCAAAATACGGTTACAAACCTGGTTCTTCCCTAAACTTAAAAGGCATGCTCACAAGTGGTCCTTTCACTTTAAATGTCAATTTTAGTCACTGAACTTTATAATCTTTACCGAAATCGATTCCATCCACAGACACTAATGGCGAGGCTGATTTGGCTAACAGTGAACATAAGTCGTGACCGTGTCCAAAAAAAAACCATTGTTTGCTCCCTACAAACCACCTATGATCAACCAGAATTTAAATGACCAAACCAAAAAAAATTAGACATTACTAAACAAAAAACAACTTTTTTATAAAAATAATCTTGAATCGGACAATTGATGACTGTCACACCATATAAGCATTCAGGGAGCCAAATCAACGTCAATGTTGGTCTGTACTCGCTGAATCGATTTGAGTGACTAACGAGGCAAACATTGTAAATGTTAGTGAGTAGACATTGAACTTTTAATGTCCACGGACAATTTGAGAGCATGCCTATAAGCTCAATGACAGAGCAATTTTTTAACCTAGCAAAAATATATTACAGAATCATGCAAATACTATATTAAAGCATTTCAAGACATTCAAAAAGCAACATCATAATCAATGCATGTGAGTAAACTGCATATGCTAAGCATTGAAATCAGTGCCTTTGGGTTTTCAGTTCTATAGCTAACGGCAAAATGTTTTAGCAATGGCAGTTTGATGGAAGCATTTCGGTCAATTACCCAGATAATTATCAATAAGCAGGCATCAAAAACCACCTAAAACAGCTATATGGTAAATGCAGAAAGCAAACCTCATGTCCAAGTTTAACTCCCATTTCCTGAGAAACTCGAGCAGCAACGCTCATAGCAGCTACGCGACGTGGCTGGGTACAACCAATCTGTCACAGAGATGTTATCATTGTCAGCCAATGAAAGTTCCATTTACTTCAGAATAGCTGTAGGTTATAGAACTCCAACTTTTTTTACATTTACTAGAAAGTTCCGATTCACAAAACTAATCTGCCTAGGTATGTGAAATATAATAGTTAACTAGTCATATGATCCCCAAAACTTGCTATATCAAGAGTTATTATTTCTTATAGATTTTAGGAATACGATTATGAAAAACTACTGCCAGCCCAAAATGGGGAAATACAAATTTCCACGTAGGAAGGCCAAAGAAAACATCCCTCATACAAAATACACTTTCTTGAGTAGCAAATTCTTCAGCATACTTATTCAGACTACAGTTTGCTGAAATGAATACTCAGGGTACAATGTCAAGTATTATTGCCAAAGAATAAAAAAGGAGTAAGTGCTATTCTATGCTAATACTATAATACAAACATTATTTGAATTATTTATTCCAAGTAGTACACATGTAAAAACTATATTCAGTTCTTCAAATAAACACGGTGCACTATGCAGCGTTTAATATTCGGAAACAGAAACACATTGCTGCCACAAATTTAACATGTCAAGGTAACAACTAAGGAAAAAAGGCGGGCACCAGTGATCAGTTTAGGAAAGCCAAAATTGAACATAAAATATGGCAAGTAATTAAATATAGGATTACTTACAAGCCATTCTAAGCCCAGAAGCGCATATACAGAACATTTCAAATCATTCATTCTGGCAAAATTATGAGTCCCAGAAACAACAAATTTACATGACATTTTAAATCATTCCTTTGGCAAATCATTTTCTTTAATTTTGCCAATGGATATGGGACCAAAGCACTTTGTCCTATAACATCTGACCAATTCCATTGAACAAGGTACATAATTTTCTCTCCGTAATTCCATGAGAATGGACAGCATAAAAAGACAAGTTAATGCAAAAAAAAAAAAATTCTGCTAAATTCTTTTTAATACAATAACCACTGTACTAAAATATTGTAGAAGCAATATTTTTTTTATGTTATCTGTAAAAACAGAAAGTGGGAAGGGGAAAACCCTTGTACCTTTCCACGCTTAGTGTACCCTGCCTCATGAAGGTACTGAGGTATCTGAGTAGTCTTTCCAGAACCCGTCTCTCCGACAATAACAAGAACCTGTATTCACCACCAATCAAATTATTTTCAGGAATTGTAGAGCAAATTGATTAGACATATGTTAATAAGAGTGGAAAGGAGATCAAGGAACCTGATGATCATGAATAGCTTGCAGCAACTGATCCCTATAGGGAAAAATTGGTAGAGTTTTTCTGTCGAGCTGAAATAGGACCATCAAAAACGTCAGAGATATTTAGTGCTACATCAATCAGATACCAAACTCCAACCACTTTCAAGATGTCCACTTGAATGAATTTCCAACTTTACTTAATAAGTTCTACACGCTTCTGGAGGAAATAATCAAAAGAAAATAAACCGAGTTATCAATACCCTTTCTATTATCCGTCATTTTGTGTCAAAGAGCTATAGAGTAACAGAATCCTAACCATTCTTGAAGTTCATTATCATGCAAAACATTTTTCAGAATTATCTTTTCTGAGGTGTATTGCTAAGTGAATCTTATCATCTAAGCTAATTAACCAAAGAGCATCCATAATGTGAGTTTCGTAGATCGTTATCAAAAACTGAGACTTCTTTCACTTTCACTATCAAATCTCAATATATCTTTAGACAATATCGACAGATCAAGCATATGGTACACCAAATCCTACCCATTAGATAAGCATCTCTTTCCAGCTTTAAGAACTGTTCAAGACAAAAGAAAAAAATAGTTTCCAAAAGATACTTTATCAATTAAAGTTCAATTTATCATATTTGTTAATTGCTTTCAATCAGCTATTTTCTGCAAGCAATCATCTTTTGCATCCTTCAATTTAGCTACCAATGGGATTTCATGATATTTCGAATTAGCTGTCTTGTATTTCAAATAAGTTGTTTAATTGTTGGCATGTTGAATCATCTATACCATATTCCTAAACAAACATGTCTTCTAGTGCAGGTTTACAAATCACTTTGGCCTTCCACATACAAGGAGGCTCATAAGTACACACCTGAAGTTTTTCAAAAGCTGTATTGGTAGATGATGAGTCTGGTGACGCAATAGATGACTCTTGGTCAACCTGCATATCAAAGATAAATCTTTTTAAAAGAGGGATAATGACTATAACATATTATAATATCATATATTAAGTTTTATATACTTACATTAACGCCATCCATAACTGCTGCCTTTATGAACTCTATTTGGTCTTCAAACACAAACCTTCACAAAGAAAAAGGAATGCAATTAAAGAACTAGCATCCACGGGTTACCTAAAACTTACGGATAGAGTAAGCAATCAACTTTAAAACTCACTGATAATCATCAGACTTCTGCTTCCTATCTTTAGACCCATAATTAAGAGTTGCTTTTCCTGCAATAGAATAATAGTTGCTTGAAACTCTAGGTTTACCATTCAAAACTGAGCGCCAAAATGAACAAAAAAGAATTACCAATCTGATGATCTTCCCATGCTTCTTGTTCTGCAAATGGATTCATCTTGTCTCCTGCACTTGGATCCCTGGAAGAGGCAAAGTAGCAAATCATATAACTATCAAATCACTAGTGTAACTGGAGTCTCTGACTGCACGGATTCATGTGTGTATGTTAGCAGTAGTTGTAAGCATCTATTGCACCGTGTCTTAAGAATGTAACTGACCTATAACGTTGCAATGCCACTGAGAATCTCTTCTCTTGATTAATGCCGCCTTCTACATCATAAGCTTCAGGCATCCTGTACTGTACTCGACAAAAGGGTTCAACAAATGGATTCAGTAATCAGTAGGAACAAGGCCAACAGGAAGATGGAAGAACATACTAGGAAAACTAGGACTAAATTACACTCAGTCAGCTCCTTATTTTTCCCTATTCCTTTTAAACAAAATAAGTTGCTCCTTCAAGATTCATGCCCTTCTGAAATGAAAACTTGAAGGCGACATCTAATCCCCATGGCAGAAAAATGAAAGCACCTTCATCCATGTCCAAGCATCCAACAGCACAATTTGAAAGACAGGGAAAGTTGGACGAATAAGTAAGCTCAGGAAAAAAAATGGCCCTGGCATATCTTAGACTCAAATCTAGAAGTGTCCTCAAAAATTTCGGACGCGGCCTTTATTTCAGAAGTAAGTAGTACCATTAGGACAATAAATCAATGAAAAGAAGAGGAAGAGTACTTCTGCACAGGTTCATATTATACAACTGGGTACATATTTGCAGGTATATATACAGTTTATGAGGCATGTGAAAAAAGCCACTAGAAACAGTAGAGTTACTGTTCAGAAGACAATAAGAAGAAAACTTACAATACAATGATAAGAAAGTTAATCACCTCGTTTGTATAATCAGACTCTTCTGTCCGCTTCTTGACAAGCTCATATATCTCTTTCTTGTAACTGACAAAATAAGATGTTTTTGATAAGTCCCTTACACTTTCCTTGATGTATATGATAGATGCATGGACGGCCTTCTTAATATTTTATCGTAAAAATAATAATGATTCCATTAATTCAGAAATAACATGGAAGCAGCTCCAGAAATGAACTCTTAAAAATCAACACGCAAACGAATAAATTAATATAAGTAGCAATCTGTACCGAGTAAACCTTCACTGAAATATTACCAGTCACCGTTAGTAAGAGGTGAGTTCTTGAAATCGAAATTAGACTAACTAACAACAGTCTTGGTGGAGGCATATTTTAACTAAACCAGATGTGACGCAACTACAGTGTCGAAACAAGTTCATATCTGCATATAGTATCCACTTTAACGGCACTATTAAAAACAAATAAAGGAACTGAAGAGGTTTCTTTAGGGGCAGAGGCAACATCAAGAGTTCTATCTCCTGATTTAGGCCTAAGGATTTAGTCAGATTTAAGAAAATACCATTAGATTGCTATGTGATTAGTGATGTTATACAGAAAAAAAAAATCTCTATTAAATAATCCTGGGAAAACTTAGAGATGAGAATGTTACGATGGGTTTGTGATAATAGTGTGCGTGTGTGTGAGAGAGAGAGAAGAAATTAGCATAATCCAGAGTTAGTTATGGTGGGCTATCCCACTTATATAATGTTGTGTGAGAACTAATTTATATAATTTGAGCATATTCAACAAAAGCCGCTAGATGCATCGTTTAAGAAAAGTGATAGATATGTCATTATAAGTAAACCAGAAGATAGACCATCCTAAAATCTTTGGCGGTGTCCCTTGAGAAAACCAGAACATAGTCAACCCAAAATAAGTACAATACGAGACTATATAGAGTTGAATAATACTCGCAAAGCGAGAAAACCTATGTCGTCTTTGAATAGAAAATGTCTAAGAACTCGTTTGTGATGTTCAAAATAGGTATTTCAGAACTATACATTTATTAGCACCCAAAAGACACAGTACTAATTCAATTGAAAACCCTGACAACCAATAAAGGTCCAGATTTAGAAAAACCCGAATAGATGAATTTGTTTGACGAATTAGTTCTTATAAGTTCTTCAAAATCAAGTAAGAAGTCAGGTGCCTCAATGTTTTCAAAAACGGCTTATTAAGCTCATTTTTCCAAATTTAGGCAGCCATAATTAAAATCTGAGGTACTAACATGATTTCAGATTTGGCTGAAAATAAGAAACCATAGACGTCAAATATTTTAAATACATAGAATCTGATGGTTTACCATCCAGATAAACGATGTAACAGGACACGGAGTTTACATCAACAAAAGCAGAAGTCAAGTAGAGAATTTTATAAATATGACTATTTTAGAAAAAAAATATGATTATTGCAGACTGTTTGACTCTACAAAACTACCATGTTTTTTGTGATCGTACTATTATGTTAAATTAGTATAAGGTGCAGCTTTCTAGCATAGCAAAAGGTAATAAAAAGTAAATGCTGGTTGTAAAAACTATGAAGTGTCAATAATACCTAACCTGCTAACTTATATGATAACAAAAGATTTACTTTACCTTAGCTCACGATATTCAGCTTCAGTCAGCTTCACGCCGTCAAATAAGTATTGCTCGTCTTCAATATCATCTCTGAGATACGAAA
Organism: Fraxinus greggii; assembly: GCA_903798315.1. Lineage (NCBI taxonomy): Eukaryota > Viridiplantae > Streptophyta > Magnoliopsida > Lamiales > Oleaceae > Fraxinus > Fraxinus greggii. The sequence goes on along the minus strand of CAIGRK010285695.1, from coordinate 6,748 downwards.
AACGTGATTCATAAACCAAAGAATACACAAATAGGAATATATTAAAATAACATTTATTATTTCACTGTGTAAACGAAATATATATAGTTGTAATACCTGAGTTCCTCTAATTTCTTTTGCTCCCTCTTCTTCAAATACTCTTGCCTTGAAACTTTCCTGATATTGAAAAGAAGGAAACAGGCATGAGCTTCAGTAAATAGCATAGCAACAATCAAACATTTAATCTAAGAAGAAAGCAGAGTGGGTTTGTCTAAATGAAATACTACATTTTGGCACCGTTGAATAAAAATCTACAACAATAATAAGGGGGAACAAAATCTGTATCAAGAATCAGATACAGTCAACAGTTATCACCCCTCCTGTATACATCACTAGTTTAAAATTTTTTGCCTTCCTGAAACCCAGGTGAAGTGGAAATTAGAAAAATTTTGACAGGCATGAGAACCAGAGAATACCAACGTCGAAGCCAATTGAGACATCAATAAATCACAATAAGCAAAATTTCCTTTTGCCTTATATAATAGAAAACATTTGTTATAAGACGGACACATGACACTAGCAGACTTTTACCTAACACAACCAATTCTAGGCCTCAACTTATTTCCACAAACATTGACCCACAACCACTTATAAGTAATTAATCATTTGGTTTGCAGCAGTTTCCAATCCAAATAACTGGTCTCCATCCATCTAAAAGCACAAAGATCTGTTTTCATAGACTGATCGTGTACTGCCTTTCTTTCTTATACCACCATCCATCCCATCTCTCATTAAGTCCAATTGTGTACCAAGCAAACATGTTAAGTAGTAGTTTGTCCAGCCAACAATTTCAATTTCACCAACTTATCTTAAACACCTTTTACTTTGTCAAGCACAGTAAACTTAACCCATCTGTCCTTGTCCATGTCCACAATAAATCACTTATTTATGACTGATGGTTATTCAAGAGAGAGAGAAAAATGGCATTGTACAAACTACAAAGTTCATACAAGGAAGAAAAGCTACAAATAATAGAGATAATTGGTTAAAAATAATGATCAGAAAATGCAGTGACAAACCTCAAAGTATCCATATCGTCTTCCTCCAAAGCATTAGATCTCCGGATTGCCTCTTCTGTAAGTCAAACAGATGCACCATAACAAATAAGTCAATAGATAATGAATTAAAAAGCAGATGAAGCTGATACATTGTGGCACACCTCATATGAAGACTTAGTTGAGCATCTTGAAAAGCTTACTGTTAGTGCCATTTGTCAAAGCTTATGCCTCAACTTAGTGAGGTGCACGCGCAAGGTATAAGCCTTGGGGTGGCTGAGGTGTGCTCTAATTTGTCTTGCACGTTTTTCGGCTTTTATAACTGGTATCTACTTTCTCGGATGGTTTTTGTTAGGCCGCAATGTTTAAAGGGTTATTCTGGACACAACCCAATCCTAAAAACTTGGAAGGTGGGGGGAGAGAGAATGGAGAACAGAGTAAATGAAGCAAGAACGCACTAGATTCCTACGGTTTAAGTGCAATAAACACATTTCCCAAGTGAAATTGCAATTTTTCAGTGGCAAACGCCAGTGACAAAAGACCTACTACATATTTCACTATTTTCTTCATTATATATATATATATATATGAAAAGGAAAGCACCGTAGCAAGTGGAGAAAGAGGAAAGAGAAGGGAAAGAATTGATAGTACCAAGAATGATGAAACAGAAATAAAAATGCTAATGATTTTAAGGGAGAATTTGTATTTTTCGTTCTAGTGGATTATCAATTTGGTTATGTAATTTTCAATTTAACAATTTCGTGTTTGCTAATTCATTGATTTAATCTATGTTTGTTCCAATTTAGTTTTAATGTGCAACATTGTTAACTGGTTTTATCGTAGATTTTTAAGATGTTTTATGGTTTATTGCAATAATATTTTGTATTTTTTTATAACTTTTGGAATTGTTTAGTAGATTTTGTCGAGGTGGATTACACAAGGAGATCAAACTCCTAATTACCCTACCAAGCCTCTTTTAACAATTGAATTCATACACTAGCTAAAAATACAAAATATAAAATGAGATCTGCTTCTCAAGAAAATAATTCAAGCATTATACAGACATCTAAATTTAAGATATCAGCACAGCTTGGGTTGTAAAAGTATGAAAAGTTGATGAACAGGAATGTTATATGATGATGTATTAGGTGACAAGGGAGGCAAAGGTATTGCTGACACTTGAGTAAAAGTCGCTTAATTAATTAATTTGACATGGAAAGGTTAATGTAACATACCAACAGAAAAACAACGAAGAAACACGAGAGACATTTAAAAAAAAATAGGGAAAAGTATAACTATGCATTGAGATATGCAAGCTATGAGAACAAAAAACTGTGAAACATGATGACGATCTTTTACCTTCCTGATCCTGAGTTAACTTCGGCTCAATCAACTGTAAAAAGACAAAGACGTGCACAAAAAATTAGACAAATACAAACAGAAGGTAGCTCCTTTGGAAAAATTAATGTCAGATGAAAATTAGACATAGGTATATAGAAAGCAAGAGAAGATCAGTTAAGAAGATGTTACACTAGTATATTTAACACCAGGCACCAAGGATTCAAAGATTTGACTTCTTCATGTAAATTCTCAATAAGCTTAACAATCAACAAGCATATAAGATCCAAAGGGAAAGACAATAAACATTTTCTTTATGTTTTCTGACAGCACACAGACAATTGGAACCATAGTTGAAACATACAGGATTGTCAATGTTAAACAATACACTTGATAGACAACAAAAAAACTGGTGCAAAATGGGTTGATAATGTTAAACCATTTGACCTGGCAACTATGGAAATACTATAATCGAATTGTACAAATTTAAGAATATGTTCACAGGTTAATATAAATAAACCCTACATATAAAAGAGCAATGTAAGTTTTCAATATGCAAATTGAAAAGAGCTGACTTGTGGAACTACACAGCCAATCTTATAAACTTAAAATTTAGAAGCATGATACGTTTGATTAAGTAACCCATGAACACAACAGAGTAATGCGTGATCTGAACATGATAACTGAACTATGAGCACGAGTACTAATAAAGGGAGTCAACCTCCAGGCCAATTGCAAAATTGGGAAATCTACAATAGGGACCACTCAGTAGCATATCTACCGAACAAATAAAAGTTCAGCTCATCAAATTTTCTTTACCTTCTTGGTCCCAGCTGCATCACGTTGTCTGATGTGCTTCTCTAACTCCTCCTTTTCTCTCTGGTCACGCAGTATTTCTTCCTCTGACTGCAGCCAAATGAACTAGCATAAATATCATTGAACTACGGAGACAACAGCAAGAGAACAGAACACTAAAATTGACACTGCAGCCAAAAAAAAGGAGAAAAAAATCATAAAGCACATTCTGTACCATGGCTAATAAATGCAGTGCACCATGTCAGGACCAACAATGCAGTGGACCCTTCAAATATAGAAGTACCATTCGGAGAATGCCATGGGTTATCTGTCTGATTATTTGCATGGATATATTACTTTAAAATATCATTAGTTTCCATTTTTGGATTTTTTACCTATTACTTCAGCCCATACTCAACAATATGACAACTAAAAAAAATTGAGTACTTTTCCATGTGTATGAATCCTCAAATTCAGAGATGTGAAGGCCAACGAATGCATATTCAAACTCAACACCTAACAAGAGTCGTGCAACATACCTTGGAGCTTCTTTGTGTAAAGATTAATGAAATAAAATAGCTTTCTTCAAAAACGGAAACATAAAAAGATATAAGTACCTCAGATGCATCATCTTCATCCTCAGAAGTTCGTCTTTTTACTCGCCTTTCTTCTTCACCATTGCCTACTACCTGCATAATCACATTCAATCAAAACAAAGTATCTTGTTAATACAAGCAGCACTAATGAAGAAGCTTACCATAAGAAAACAAAACCAAACTCTAGCAGTAAGAGTAGAAGATATATGCCTCGTCATCTGAGTCATTGTGAGTTTCACTCCTCTTCCTAAACTTTTTATTACGAGAGTCCTCCTTTTTTGGCTGGGAAGCCACTGAAACAGTATCTTCATTGTCATCATCGTCCTCCAAAAGTGTGTAAGTCTTCTGCTTTCGCACCAGCATCGTCGCTTCCCTTTCTTGTCGTTGATATAGCTATACCAATCCAGCATAAATAACAATTTAAGGATAGAATAGTAATATATATTTAAAAATAATGATATCTATTAATATGAATTTGAAATACTAGAATTCCAACAAACACCAACATTTGGTCCGGAAGTCTTATGCTCAACTCTAGTGAAAATTTCTTGGGCAAACATACGTGTTTGATCCGAAGATGAGATTCCCAGATCTATCAGTTGATTGACAATCTCAGAAGGCGATGAAGCTTTTTTAGCTTCATTAAGATAGAGAAGAAAATAAAAAAAAAAATCCAAAGAAAATACATGTATGTCAGTAGCTGCCACATACCCATAAGAAGCATTGTGCGTAATACAGGTATTCCTTAAAGAAAACTTACATAGTGTTATCACATATTGAACAACAGTTGGTTGAGAATACCCCAAAAGAGACATCAGTTTATCTGAAACCCATGTCCTCAAATCCGCCATTTTTCACTGTATTGATAGAAAAGCAAAAGGTCAAAAGGCTCAGGTTAACCCAACATACTCTGAATATAATAGAGACTAAAACACTCATCGTTCGACATTCTAAACATATTAGAGTAAAACACACTAAATCCCTCCAAACTATTCAACTCGAGACATTGGGTCTCCCTGAAATCAAAGATGAGTTTGCCCCTTGATAATCACGGTAGAACATTACCATTGTACTATCGGTCAATCTTATACATGGACTGTCAAATACAGCCTTGTGTTATGTGAATTATTAGAACCATAATATAAGAACACCTAGCATTCTGGAACATTAAAAAATAGTTTTATGGTTATGAGAAAGTCACGGCCAATATAAATCATGTCAAATCTGCATAATCAACACAAAATTAAGTACTATATGAATAATGTAACCCGAAAGAAGGAAAGAGCCCTAGGCAGTTTGCAAAAGAAGGAAAGAGCCATTAGCCATCAATCAATTTACACGCTAAAGGAATGTGACGTTATCCATCAGTTTGCATAAGAAGGAATGAGTCATTAATCCCCTTGATGTATGCTGAATATGTGGGATTACAGCAGCAAATTCTATCTGGATTTTAGGAAGGTGCCAGTTCTCTGACCTATGATCATTATTTAGTTTACATCAACTCGTATAGGGATAATGATGATTTGAATAGAGAATCAGATCAAGGAATGTATGTGTTCTTTCTTGTAAAACATGAAATGATAATTCTCACTTATCTTTAAATCTTCTTACTAGACCTCAATCTAGAGGGAATAAATAAATAAATAAATACAATCACTGGAACTAAATAGTACACTTAACATTTAATGTGTAATTAAGAAAAACAAGTTTCAATTAGATTGGAAAACCCTAATGATCTTTAAATTGAAACGATGAAACGCAATACGAAGCAAAAAAAAAAAGGGAGAACGCACAACACATTAACTATAACAAAATGATAAATTCAATAATATACCAATTAGAAGAAGAAAGAATCACACACAAATGCAATTTATGAACACAATTAAAAAGACAGTCATAGAGCAGAAAGTATAAGAACGAACAAAAATTTAAATCACTTACCTGATTTGGAATTACTAATACTGCAATAGTACAATGGATTCACAATACAGCAATTACATGAAGCAGAAAATGTAAAACCCAGTGCGGTGAGGAGGAAGCAAATGAGGAAGAGGACGGCAAAACCATTTTAAGGGACGGGGTGCCCAAACCGGGTAAAATTCAATTTTGGTCATTAAAGTTTTGGGTAAATTCCAAGTTGATCACTCAAGTTTATTTTGTCTCAATATAGTCACTAGAGTTTCATTTTGATTCAAAATTGAGAGGTTCGAAAATTCAAAAAAAAGTTGCATATCAGGCCAAAAATAATGAATTGAAAATGAGTACCTGAATTACCTTAAAGGCTAGGGTTTGAAAATTGGAGCAATTTGACGGATTTTCTGAATTTAATGAACAATAGATGGAAGGAATGAAGAGAAAATACGGTGCATTTGACTAAGAGAGCTAGGAGACTATAGTGAATATTTTTCAGGTAAAAGTGATTATTTCATCGGTTGTAATTGGAGACATTTTCATCACTTCAACACATTTTGATGTAAACGAGTCCAATATGAAAATATTTTGTGGTGATCCATTTGCAAGCTCAACTTGTAATTTTACTTGTGCGGAGGATTTAAATGGCTTTTATGTATCTAAAATGTAGATGCGGTCCTATTAAGAATGAAGTGTAATTCTATTTGAACGATAATATCAATCATTGTTTTAAATGGTTGTCATTATTCTTATTTTAACATGATGAACGAATCAATGGCTTTACCACGTAGATGGGCGTTGAACACAGTTATTTTTTGTTTAGATCAAACTTAGAGGGTGTCCTCGATTGAGATTGTGATGGATTTTAATTTTTTTTTTCCTAAATTCAAGTGCCTCAACCGAGATTTTAATTAATTTTAATAAAATTCGTGAAAATTTAAATGTTCCCAATTGATATTTTAATGAAATTTAATAAAATCCTTTAAAAATTAAGTATTCTCAATAGCTAATGAATTTACAAAAAATTCATTAATAGAGAGATCTTAAAAAATTTGGATGAATTTCAAGTTTAAA
>CAIGRK010285681.1:0-11116 GCA_903798315.1 Fraxinus greggii | reverse complement strand
ACTTGACAAAATATCTAAAGACTACATTTAGATAACTTGTAAGCAAAGAAAACGGCTATTAACTAAAGTGCTTTAATCCACTTGACTTTAGCTACAAAATACAACAGCCATTTTAATTAAGAAAGTGGCAGCCAAAATATCAAGCTACACTCAACACAGGATGTGTGCTTTCCACTAGCACTTTCTCGTGGTGAAGTGATCTTCTTATAAGCATCCAAACTGTCGACTAGTTGGTAAATTCATCACTTGATGATAGGTGGAGGCAACAACTTCGGAAGCATTTATTATAGGTCGACCATATATTAAAATATAGACCATGAATTTTTAACCTTAAGAAAGCATCCCAAGTGAGGACATCTGTTATACTGTCATTGTTGACTACCACCCTCTTGACATCAAAATTGGTGATATCGTCCTACACTACCAGGGCATCATCATGAGGACAAGTAATGCAACCAAGTGATCTTCACCAAATGTGATGTCTTGTCTGAACCTTGCTTTTTCTGAATGGAGATACAACTCGAACGTGCGTGATTCTTTTTGGCAGAATTGGAATCTCCGCTAATCACTATTTTTTCCTACATTACATTTATCACTCCCACCTGATGTGGGGGAGTGATCACCGACTTTTTCTTATCCATGATCACTTTTCACATACCCAGCCAAAACTTCACTTCTCGACAAGTGCTTGGTCTCTTCCTTTAATTGAAATAAACTCTTAGTGTCATATCCATGATTTCTATGAAAGTGGTAATATTGTTTCATGTCCCCTTTCTCGATAAAAGAAGTCATGGGTCTTGGATGTTGGATTTTAATTGTCACGTGGGCTTATATATGTAATTAATCATTTATTAAGGGCTATCTTACGGTGAAACCCATATAAAATGATCTAATAAAGAACTAAAATTATTGGACTTTAGACATCTAATATTGTATTGACCTAAATTGTGTAGAATCAAATTCCTTTGGGTTATATTTCATGATGGGCCGAAATGCATATATATATATATATATATATATATATATATAGGGTTCTGGTCTTCAAATCATACATAACTTCTCATTCTTTGTGACATCCTATCAACACAAGAATGTCAGGAGAAAGTGTATCAAGATGGAAACTGTACAGCCTGCATCAAGAATCAAAAACGACCAGAAGAACAAGAAGTCGCAAGCAAGAATCAATTTCCCAATAAACCAAGGTCTACTTTTTAATATTTTTTGGTTATTTGACTAGAGAATCTTGGTAACAATGTCCAAAGGGTTTTCAAGTTCTTGAGATTCATAAAATTTTCGGCAACGCGACAGCGCTGTAAAAGATGGTTTCCAAGCACTGCAGCACCCAAAATTGGGCACTAGCAACACGCATGGTGATGCTCACCTAGTTTTGGGCGCTAAAACACTAAGTTCCTGTCCAGTATTTTTTTAAATGAAATATAAGAATAAAAAAGAAGGGCAATAAAATTAAATCTTGGTATTAAAAGTTTCTTTTGGATTTCTAATTTTCTAAAATAGATTAGTTGAAGCAACATGTTACCAAAATAACCTCTCTTGTCTAAATTGATTTATTTGGATTATATTATGATGGTTGTATGTATGTAATTCATGTGGATATTGACAGGTCCAAAGGAAGGTAAATATTTGAAAGAATTCTGTAGTAATAAATTTGTGACAATTATAAAGTTTTTTTTATGTGAACAAAAAAGTTGATCTAAAGATAAGTTTATTATTTGGCATAATTTATTGTCAATATTTGATTACTACACCAGAGTACCACTTAAAAGCTGATATTTTTGTCCAAAAACTAAATTTCAATTTTGTGTTTAGTCTCTTGTGAAGGTGTCCACTGTTATTTGAATTTATTGATTGTTTAACATAGATTCTCATATGAACATATCTTTTTAGTTTTGTTCTCTAGTCAGTTAATTCATATGCTTCTACAAAATCTGCCAACATTGACTTTATTCTTGTGCTTAACGGACCCAATATTAAGGACCGAAAAGAGAATTTTTTGATCGTTCTTGACTGCATAGATATAGACCTTGCATTAAGGACTCAACATCTTGCTACACTTATGAATTAAAGTTCTCCGGATGAACAATAGGAAATTGATAAGTGGTATCGTTCAAACTGCATGAGTCCTATGATCATGAAGCATGGAATCCCAAAAACATTTAGGGGTGTTGTGTATGATAAGGTAACTACTACTAAAGAATTTTTGACAAAATTGAGAAACGTGATAAGTGCATTTTTGTGCACTTATTTGGGCCATAATACTAAGATTTTTTGTCGTTTTAGTAAATGATTTTACTTAACTTGGGTTAATTTTATCTTATTTCAGTTTTGGACCTGTTTTTAAGCAATTTAAAAAGAAAAAGGATCAATTGGCCAATGTTTGGAAGTTTGAGAACTAATATGTATTTGAGTAAAATTTGAAGTAGTAAAATCAAAGTAATTTGATGTAGAGGACCAAGATGGAAGAAAGAATGAAGAAAAGAGCTAAAAGGACAATTCTTGAAGTTTTTATTACAGGGTAGCTGCCCAGTTATATAGGTCGAGCAGCCCCCAACCCTTAACTTCAATTACAAGGGATGTCTAGTATGCTTGGGTGGTCGCCCTATTTCCTAGTGGGTGCCTGCTCGGGCCAAGTCGGAAAAATAATTTGTTTCGTTCAGAATTTAATTCCAACAAGAAAATTTCCGTTTGGACCATGGCATGTACACTTTCGGAGATCTTTCGAAACTATTTAGAGGGATATAAATACCAACTCTCAAANATTTAATTCCAACAAGAAAATTTCCGTTTGGACCATGGCATGTACACTTTCGGAGATCTTTCGAAACTATTTAGAGGGATATAAATACCAACTCTCAAAAAATAATTAGGATGTGGAGAATTAATTGTAAAAGAAGGCAAATAACACATCAAGATGAAATCCAAAAAGTGCAAGATTGAATTCAAAAATTTCCTAGTGATGAACAACCTTTATATCTTTTGCTTTCTTCTTCATAACATGTTGACAAGATTTATTCGTGCTAGGAAAATGATGAACGTTATAATATGAATATTCAATCTTTAGTTTTACATATTTGACATTGAAAATACGTTTATGGATTTTGAATGATTTACATGATTATCTTTTCTCTACGATTATTATGCACAGTAATTGTATGAATTTGGTGTCTTATTTTATGCATTCGAAAAAAAGAAAATGGGCTTGACATAGTGTAAATCGTTATAGAGTCTGATAGGGGATAGAAATATACTGCTATACTCTATATGAATCTTTAAATGTTCAAAAATTCATAAACTTATGTATGTTCGCATCCGTCATATAAATATAGTTGGATCATATATGAGAGTAGATTTAACATTACTCGAGAGAGATTGTAAAATAAAATAAGAACAATAATTAATCAAAATTCAATCGTATTGTCAAAGTATGGAACTAAGATTAAAAATGATCATTGCATGGGAATTCGGGATCCTAGAGCATTTGTCATACACATCAATTTACATTTAGTTTAGTTAATTTACTCATAATTATATAAGTAGGTTAATTTATTTATAGTTTTGTCACAAAACAAATACATCATATTATTCTTGTTTCATTAAGGTCGTTAATTAAAATTGAACTAATCAATCTTCGCAGGACGATACTTGGACTCAAAATCCGTTTTATTACTTTATTAACGAATCATACACTTGCAGTGGCTATAATTTGAAATATATTTCCGTGAATAAGTTTTTGGCGTCGTTTTCAAGGATTGTATTTGAGTTTAATTTTATTTATCTTGACATTAATTTGAACTTCTGCATATATTTTTGTATTTTTATTTTTTTTCCATTTTCTTTTTTTCCCTCCTAGGATTTAAAAAGATCAAAAATAGCAGGATAACATATGATTATGGTTGATTTCAATAAAATGCTCGTATGTGGCTTCATCGTAAAACAACAATAATGACATCTCAAGAAATTGACGAGAGAGATATGCTTTTGGGAGATTCCATTATAGGATAGTGACTACGAGATATAGAAGTAGAATGTCCTGAGTGATTTACCTGTTGCATTATTTCTATCACAAAAATTTGACGTAATGATTTGCCTGTGAGATTATTTCTTCCACGAATTATTAATAAACATAAATTAAGGGCATCAGATTCATTGAACTTCCAACAAGTACAACAAGCAGAGGAAACTTTTCATGAAGATGTCATTGTTTATTTACCAAAAGTTTTGGATACAAAAGTTGAACTTGAGAAAGTTCCAATTAAAGGAGAAGAGCATGAAAAGATCAAGAAATTAATCATAATGGGCCAACAAGAATCAGTAGCATTCAAAGAAGAGGAAATTAGCATGCAATCCCTCGACTTTACCACTTGCTCAAATATTGAATGTGTGATTAAACCTTACGAGGAGATTGAGGTGTACATAGTTGAGTTCGAAATGGATGATGAAGGAAAGTCGTACTATTTGGAGAGGACAAGATTAATATTTGGAAGAAAGTTGTAATATTGAACAAAGTTAAATTGAGCAAGCTAAGCAGAATCTCCGAAGCCATATTCAAAGTGCCATGATACACTTGTGTAAAAGTCGAGCTTGAGACTATAAATTGAGCGCCTAATGGGAGACAACCCATTTTTTATCCCTTTTTCCTTATTTTGATTAATTATTGCATTAATTAAAAAATTCATGCATTCTTATATGTTCGCATCCATCATAGAAATGTGGGTGGATCATATATGAGAATAGTTTTAACATTACTTGAGAGAGATTGTTAAAGAAAATAGGAACATTGATTCATCAAAATTCAATCGTGTTGTCAAAATATAGAACAAAGGTTAAAAATAATTAATGCATGGGAATTAGGGATTCTCATGCATTTGTCATTTATGAAACATACCAATTTGAATTTAGTATAATTTGCATTTAGTTTAGTTAATTTACTCATAATTGCATAAGTAGATTATTTTAGTCATAATTTTGTACAAACAAACATATCATATTATTCATATTTTAGTTAAGGTGCTATAATTAAAATTGAACTAAATCAATCTCTTTTGGACGACTTGGACTCGAAATCCACTTTTTAACCTGCGGTGGTTTTAATTCAAAAACTTGTTCACAAAAATGTATTTCGAATTAAAACCACGCAAGTGTACGATTCATTAACAAGTAATAAAGTGGATTTTGAGTTCAAGTATCATCCCACGGAGATTGATTAAATCAATTTTAATTATCACAACCTTAATGAAACAAGAATAATATGGCGTATTTGTTTGTGACAAAATTATGAATAAATAAATCTACTTGTACAAATATGAGTAATTTAACTAAACTAAATGCAAATTGATGTGTTTAATAGATGACAAACGCACTAGGATCCTGAATTTTTATGCCATAATCATTTTAACCTTAATTCTACACTTTGACAACATGACTGAATTTTGACGAATCAATGTTCCTATTTTATTAAACAATCTCTCTTGAGTAATGTTGAACATACTCTCATATATGACCAAACTATAGTTCTATGGATGCAAACATACAAGAGTGCATGAATTTTTATGAACACTTAAAGATCCACATAGAGCATGGTGATATATTTGTATTCCATATCGGACCCTATAACGATTTACATTATGGCAAACATATTTTCCTTTTTTCGAATACATAAAATAAGCCGTCAAATTCATACAATTACCGTGCACAATAATCGTAGAGAAAAGATAATCATTTAAATCATTCAAAATCCAAAAACATGTTTTCAGTTCAAACATGTAAAACTAAAAATTAAAAATTCATATTACAAGGTTCATCGTTCTCCTAACACACAATTAAATCTAGTGTAACATGTTATGAAGAAGAAAGCAAAAGATATAAAACATGTTCGTCGCCCAGAAATTATTGAATTCAATTTTAAACTTCTTTGATTTGATATTGATGTGTTAATTATTTGCTTTGTTTTGCAATTAATTCTCCACATCCTAATTATTTTTGAGAGCTAGTATTTATATCTCTCTAAAGAGTCCCAAAAGATCTCCAAAAATCGTTCATATGACGGCCCGAATGGAAATTTCCTTATTGGAACACCCGGAAGGAAATGAGACGGCCGCCCCAAGCATAATAGACAGCCCCTATAAGTGCCGGGCGGCCGCTCGACCTATATAATGGGCGGTTGCCTAGTCATACAAACTTCAAGAATTTTGCTTTTAGCACTTTTCTTCATTCTTTCTTCCATTTTGGTCCTCTACATTAAATTACTTCAATTTTTCTCAAATGCATATTAGTCCCCAATTTTTCATCCATTGGCCAATAATCATTCTTTCTTTTCCAATTGCTTAGAAACGGATTCCAAACAGAAATAACATAAAATAAACCCAAGTTTACTAAAATCCTTTACTAAAATAACACAAAACCTTGGTAATATGACTTGAATAAGTGTAGAAAAATGTACTTATTAAACACCCTCAAACTAAAACCTCTGTTCATCCTCGAACAAAACAAAACACAACAAAACTTAGGATTAAACTATATGACTAACCTAAATAAATTTCCAATAACAAATTCAACGTTAAACAGTTCACCATATGCCTTAGGTTCAAATTTAATGCTCGACTTAGTGTGTGTGTGTGTGCTTAATCAATATTGAACTCATGCCCATACTAAAACACAACCAAATAAATGTTGTTGGTTTAATAATAATCCCAATCCTTGTGTGATCAGTTTTTTTCCTCACACCTCTCGTGCAAAATCAATCCTTATGCTTTTCTCTCCAATCCCGAAGTATTTTACACGCACGTATATTCCTAATAATCATTAAAATATATTTTCACACACAAAGTGATCATAATTAGATATTTATATATCTAGAAGGAAAATGGTTATTTCTTAAAGTCAAACCGCCAGTTTCTAGAGTTCAAATCTTGAAGTCTTTACCGGGAGCATCTCACCTTTGATAATCGAAATTCCTTTTTCCCCAAATACTTACCCTCACCCCCAAACAAAAAGATTACATTATCCCCACTATAAAACAAATATAAACAAAATAAAGGAGTAAAGGATCAGAAGCTCCCCCCAGATAGATGCAGATAGGTAAAAGGATCGCCTAGTTGGTAGATGTCATGAAAACCACCACTTTTCTTTGTCGTAAGGCTTCAACTTTCTATTTCAAGAATTGAAAATAAATATTAATAGTAGCAAATAATGTTTAAATATTTGTAATATATTCACATCAGGAAGAATTCTAATCTTCTAACATTAAGAAGATTGGAATCTAGGTGCAACATTAAGAATGCATATCATATCAATGTAAGCTTAACATAATGCTAGGATGTTAACGGTTAGCCTAAATAAAATGAATTCAACAAGTAAATATGCCTAAGTTAGTAATGCAAGTTTTAAAGTACTGCCTAAAATGTGTTAAAAACCGTTTAAATGCATGAATTTCTAAATTAATGCAATCCCTAAACTACTTGTAATGCAAAAGTTAATCAAAGTAGGGAAAATGGATAGAAAAATGGTTTCCCTCTCATTAAGCACTTGATTTATAGTCTCAAACTCAACTTTTGCACAAGGGAACAATAAGGCTGAAACAGGATGCTTCTAGGGAACTTAGCTTCACTAAAGTATAAGGGTAAAAGAAATTTCGAGAGTACATATAGAGATGTCTCATCTTTCTTGAAAACTAAAGGCATTAAAGCTTTATCTGATGATATGTGCATGTATTTAGTTTTGATTTCTCTTCCTGCACAATTCAATCAATTTAAGGTCACATACAACTGTCAGAAGGAGAAATGCACTCTTAATGAGATCATTTCATATTGTGAGCAAGAAGAAGAAAAGCTAAAGTAAGAGAGAACTGAAAATGCTCATTTGACAAGTATTTCTAAGGATAAGTTCAAGAAAAGAAGGAATGAGGAAGTTCTATCTGGTTCAGCTAAAAAAAAACAGCAACAACCTAAAAATGAATCATCTCGCTATTACTTTTGTGAAAATGTAGCACACATGAAGAGGGACTATACCAAATACCACGTTTGACATGTAAAGAAAGGTATGCTTCTCTCTTTGATTTGTTCTCATGTTAAGTTAGGCGCCGCTACTCATATAGTGTGTCTATGCATGGTTTCTTGAACAGTCGAAAGTCAAATGATGCTGAAAAATTCATCTATGTAGGCGACGGAAAATCAATTGAAGTTGAGGCTATGAGGACTTTTACTAAAGATTGGTTTTTATTTGATTTTGAAAGAGACTTTTGTGGTACCGTCTTTTAAATGAATTTTGGTTTCTATTATATTAGATAAATTCAGTTATTCTTACTCATTGGGAAATAATAAATTTAGCCTTTCTCTTAATTCAAATGTTGTGGGTACCAGTTCTTTATTAGTGTATGATAATCTATATTTGCTTATACGATTGCCTCTTATATGAATCTTGTATGTTAATTCACGAGGTATTTGTGCTTTCACTATGGCACAATCGTTTAGGTCAAATATCTCAAAAGAGAATCGAAAAACTTGTGTTAGAAATTATTGATCCCTTTGATTTTTCAGTCTCAAGTGTTTTTGTTAATTGCATTAAGAGGAAACAAACAAACATGAGGAGATTAGGTGCCAATAGGACTTTGGACATCTTAGAACAAATACATACGAATATATGTGGATCACTTCCTTCGACTTCTTGGAATGGTCAACAGTCATTTGTTATGTTTATTGACGATTTTTCTCGTAATGGAACAAACAACGTCATCATAGAGAGAAACACTGCATATTCTTCATTCTGGTTGCCAATTTTTAGTGATATTGAAGCATAGATATGCATTGTGAGGTTTCTAGTCAACTTGAGCCCAGTTAAAACTCAAATCATTATTCAATTTAGCCTGGCTAAACAACCTTTTACTGTTTCCAGATCTGCACTAGGCTGCTATTCATCTTTAATTTGGTCAATAACAAATCTGCAACCTTTTCAATATTTTATTTAGTTATTATTGATTTAGCAACATGCCATAGTTCCTATTTCATCAACCAAAATATATAATTAATTCAACCTATATTATCAATATAACCAATCCAAGAATACATAGCAATCTTCATGACTATTGTGCTAAAAATAATACTGGTTTTTTGATATATTGGTTTCGTTCTCACTTCACAATTTTAATAATTTGTATACCTTAGGTCTCCTTATTTAGTTAGGATTGATTTGAGAATAGAAATCCATAGGCTTATTGCAAATATGATTAGGATTTCATAAAAAACATTGAATTGAAAGGATAATACCAGAAATTCAGTCTAAATTTCAACTTGGTACCAGATGAAAATTTATTTAACTTGGGTTAAATTGAAATCAATTACGTTCTTGGTCTTGTCCCACAAAGTTATTTTGCTTCCACTTTATTATATCAGATTTAGTTTTAAAATTAGGTTTCTATATTAGAGTTTTGAAGTGAACCCTTAAATTTTTATTTTAGCTCAAGAACCGAAAGAAAAATCTGAAATCAGAGAAACCGAAGCTGAAACCTTACATCATTTACGTTGAAAATTCCATAACCCATCTTCCAGGCGAGCTAGGTCAACACTGCTTCATAACTAGATAGGCAAAGCCTGATCTACTGAGATTTCGTGAAGTTTGAGTGAATAGTCCAATCTTGAAGCTTCAAACCCTGAGATTTCGTGCTACTTACATGGTTGGGTATTTTATTACCTTTAACGTCTGAGCGAATTGTCCAATCTTTTTAATGTGGTGACTATTTCTCCTCTTTCTTCGGTCACAACCCTATGAGAAATATTTTCTGTTGCACGACCCTTTTCCTTGGTCGAACCAAACCTTTTGTATGTCTAAAGTTTTGTGCAACCCAACTACTATTTTTTCTACCAGACTTCTTCGAGTGACATTTCACAATTTTGTCAACCATTCATATTAGTTGACCAAACTCTATTGTACTCCCTAGGGTTTTGAAAAATCAGATCCATATCTTCTACCCCTCACTATGGGTATGATTTGTACAAGTTATCATTATTTATTTAGTTGGCGGTGGGTGCTAGGAATTTTAGCGGAAAGATCTATTTTTTATTTAGGTTCAATTTGTAGGTTTTTATTTGAAAATGGGAATTTTTAAGGTGGGTTTTTCTAAAATTTTTGACATTTACATATTTTGACGAATGGAGTTTGGTGGGAAGGGCTCAATTTTTGAATTTACACATTTAATGCCACATTAACACCACATATTATGAGGTTGTAATCTTAGTTGGGCTAAATAGCATTACTCTATGTAAAAGGATCCCACGTCACGTTCTTTTCTAGTTTTCATTCAATTTATGTCATTTACTGTTTTGAACGTCATCGTTTAATAGTAAATTAGTAGTGTAACACTTGTAAGTTGTGTTTGCTGGCATTTCAATTGTGAATTTATTTTTTACAGGACACATCATTTCATCTGTTATGTTCTAAGAGCTATTGAAAGAATACTGGAGATATAGTTATGGTGGGTTTTTTTTTTTTATCACATGATTCTGGAGACACCATGAGATAAATTTTGCTCAAAACTCCCTATTGTCATCTTCCAGGTTTTCAAAGCGAAAACCCTTAGTCCATATCTCTACGACACTGGGAATGGCAGATACATCAAACTTCTCGGCCTTTAAAAATTTAAGCATCTGGAGCACAAATAGACAAGAAGCTCGTTGTATCTGCCATTCCAAGTGTAGTGGAGACATGGACAAAAAGTTTTGGATTAGAATTCATTGAAGCCGACTAGAGATTGAGTTTGAACAAAAAAACCTCATGGTGTTTTCAGGATCCATATGGCTGAAAAAGTATCTATGTCAGAATACGACATATCATGAAAATGGTGTTTTCACGCGTGCTCACCTAGAGATTTCAGGAGTATTCTAATATGTGTTATCGACATGAAGGTAGTATTCTTGTCTCACACCTTTCATTTGTTGATGATATGATCATATTCGCCAACGACCAGAAACAGTCTATCAGGAGAATTCTTGGTTGTCCAGAGCATTATGAAGGGGTATCTGGTCAGTTGGTGAACAGGGACAAGAGCGGGCTCATACTACCCAAAAATGCATCTATTAGTTAGAACAGACGATTGGAGATTTTGACT
>CAIGRK010285675.1:0-20429 GCA_903798315.1 Fraxinus greggii | reverse complement strand
TATTTTTTATTTCAACTAATTGTTGAGAACTATTTATTTGTTTTATCTATTCACTTAGAGATTTAAATTCAAAACTTAAATTTGTTTTTAATTCTTGTAATTTAATTCGATTAGTATTATTTAATATATTAATATTTTATAATTCTTCTAAAATCATTTTATCTCTTCTATTCATCTTAAAATATATTTCTAAAGTGTTAACAATTTTCTTCAGTTTCGTTACTAGGCTCTGATACCAATTTTACAAGCGGAAACAATAAAAATGGTATGATAGGCAATTCACCTATAAAAAGAAAAAACTATAAAATATTGTTTTTCTTTATAAATCTTAATCATCCATTTACAAAATCTAAACCCTACACCTCACTTTGTTAACTAGTTTTGTTAAGCAACTTGGTACAAATAGCAATATTCATAGAAAATGGCTCCCAGAATACACTTGGCAGCTTTTTATTGGAAAATGGGAAAAAAAAAAGACCAAACAGATGCTAGCATTTTTTTGTTTTATTGGATTAGGAATTTAAGTTATCCTTAGCCCATGGGTTACATTTTTCAAAATTCATTTTTAATCACACATTCTATCATAAAATATATGTTGCAAGTAAATTAAAATTTTTTTCTTATTTTATTATCATTCATTCTCCAAAAAATAATTATTTCAAAGCACATTTCTCCCAAAAATCTCATTTTAATGGAGTCCAAGTAAGGGCATCGTATTTTGAAAAAATGGAAGAAATCGTTTACATCTCTTTGAATGTAAAATTAGAACATAATCGTTTTATTTTATTTTAATTTTTTTTTATTTTGAGACTCTATTTTAAAATTGTTGAAAATGCGTTTGATTTGTCTTTCTAATAAATTGTTTCTAAAAACAGAAAACTAGAAATCGTTTGGTAAATTGGAGAAATTGTTATATGATACTTTATCCCATAAATTTGATTATTGGGTAAAATAGAAAAATTTTATGCCAATATATTGTCACACACACACACACACACACACAGAGATACACATATGAAGCGAGTTATGCCATTACACACACACACACATGAAGCGAGTTATGCCATTAGAAATCTCTTTAAGACAAATTTCGTCCCTACACTGTTACTAACATAATCAAATGAACGGTTGTCTCCTACAATAAAATGCTTCTTTCAAAATTCATATAGTACAATATTTATTTTATCGGACGAACCAATCTTGATTATACTCATCAACACTAAAATAGCAAACTAAGACTAAAAATAATTTGACATAATTTGAAGAGAGGGTGAATTTAAAAAAGTTATTTTGGAATTAATTTGGAGTTAATAAAATAAAATTAGGCACAATATTAATTTTACAAACCAACCTTGATCATACTCTTCTAGACCAAGCGGTATCAAAAACTAAAATAGCAAACTAAAACTCGAAAATAATTTAAAAATAATTTTTACATAATTTGAGGAGAGAATGAATTTAAAAATCAGTTATTTTGGAATTCATTTGGATTGAAAAAATAAATAAAACTAGGAGGGTCATATTTATAGATTCAATGTGTCTATTCTAAATGGTTGCATCTTTTTACATATTCAAATTTTGTTATTAGATCACACAATTTCAAATCAAAATATGATCTAGTGATCTAGATTGCACTATTTCCAAAGGTCACGACTCTTCATTATGGACCATTATACTTAAAAACTTGCACCCACGATCCTTACATCTATTGAAGGCTTATTTCAATTTATACTTATTAATCATTAATTAACCTATAAATTCCAACAAGCCATCACATGAATAGAATAAGTCAACCTAATACAAAGACCACTAAGAAAAGTATCATATGAAAGATTACATATTAGGTAGGATATGTAGCTTTTACTTTGAACATTCCTTATTAAAATATATCTGACTCATTTGGTTAATCAATTATCACAAAGTTTTGAACCGTCAATTGTTATTGCAACTCCTCATGACAGATCCAACGTATTATCTCTCGTGTCAATTTTGGTCTTGAATTCTCATGGAACAAGTTCTATGGAGAATCCGCCTAAGCAAATTCTCAAAGAACCGACCGAGTTCACACTTATTCAAACGATGTTTTGTAAAGAGTGTCTTGTATTACTCTACTTGTACAAAATATAGTTATTAAAAATAAAGCTTATCCCCAGCAATCTTTGTAGGTAACAAATATAGATATGGGGAGGAGTTAAGCTCCTAAATGCTTCTTATCGAGTCATTCATAACTAGTTTTCCTATTAAATATAAATCGTTACAATCCATAGTTGCAAGTTTGGTTTCCATTAAGATGACACTTTAGAGTTGGACTTTAAACCCATTTTCTCCAATGCACGGCTACTTGATCTCTTATTATACCTTTGGTAACCGAATCCCACATTCTTATTTCACATTATTGACGAATATTATATCATTTGAGATCAATTGTTTTATGGTATTATATATACTAATCATTTATATAAAACAGTATGTATTATTCTATATGTAGCTAGTTATTACAAGGATAAAGCTACTTATACACACTTCAATGTGTACACCTTTGTTGACACCTCCTATGTGTTAACAATTTAGCCATTGATTGAAAAATGTATTGTTAAAATCAATATATCGAAATCGGGCAACTCACGTGGGGGTAAACCAAAGTGTAAATTATTGTGTATATATAGCATGACCCTTATTTACCAATTAAGAAACCATAAAAAATCCCAAAGCCATCAAATCATGCTTCTTATTGCTTTAATCAAAGATCATCACTGACCTTCTAACACACAAGCTTGTCATGGGATTATATATAAGAAGAGTATGCTAAACTATTATTAGCATATCTAATAAATGTTATAATGAACGATTGACTTGTCTTACCATAAGGTCCATAACCGTTCAAGGTTAGGAACCATCACCTTATAGACAATTTTTGTACTGTGCTCTACTACATTTCCATACTTGCTATGATATATTCGACAACTCGTTATGAAGCAATAGTACACCATAGTTAAGTTGAGAATGTAGTTTACAGACGATGATGCTATATCCCATAAATTTTAGGTAGAACCAACTGAAGCATTCATCGTAAATTAACAATTTTTGCTATTTAATTCTCAATATCATGTTCAAACTATTTTCAAACACTTCCATTGTTTCAAGAAAGTCTGTCTACTTACGAGGTAGTCCATTTCATTTTATTGTCTTAAACTACTAGTCACTACATTAATAACCCAAACATGACTAAAATTTTCAAAACATGCAAGTGACATAATAATTCACTTTACATGTTTAAAGATGGCACAAAATTTTTTTTGTAGCACAATTCATTCCTATACTTTCAATGATGTAGCAAAACTTGTCATTTCCTCCATTTTGACCATGAAATAACAGATTTGCCCCCTATTTAAATAAACAAAAATAGAAAAAACAATAAAATGACAAAAATAAGGAAAGTTGCAAAGAGAATTTCGTAGAAAGTACAAATAAATCTTACTTAAAATAGTTAAATTACATATTAACGTACACACAAGAAAATTAAAAAAAGTAAACGTCTCATCTTTCCCTCAAGCTCATCCACCCCAATCCACCCTACCAACACCATCACCCGTCCACATTAGAAAAGCTTATTCAAAAAAATAAAAATTAATAAAATAAACCTTTATCTTCATCCCACCATCACCCACCGGCAGTGGCCGGTGAGAAACGGGTGGGTGGTGGTGGTGGGAAGAATCTGAAGCATTTATTGTCATAAATAGTCCTTAATCTTTGTGCCCTAATGTTTATTTTTTGATATGAACATCCTCAATCTCTGTGTTTTGACAGAAAATAGATCCTTAACTTTTGTAAAATTTACAAATGAATACAAAACCTTTATTGAATAATATTAAACTTAACATATTAAATGTATCATTGGTGACGAATATACTCGAGTTAGATATCAATTTTCACGACAATTCTATTTAAAATTCTTGTAATCTGAAATGATTTTTGTGGCTTCATTAAAAATGTATAGTAAACAGTAGTGGTAGTAATGATAAACAATTTTTTGATATAGCAAATATTCCAAATGTTCCTCTTTTATCTATCAAAGTATAATTTTTTTCTTTAGTGCCTTCGGGAAGAATAATTATATTTGCAACTCGACGAAAAAATCATCCAGAAAATATATGGAACACGCAGTAACATGTAATCAACTTAAAGCATCAATAAATAGTTGTAGCAATAATAAAAGGAGCAAAATTTGTAGCTTTATTCCAACTTCTTCCTTACACAATCAAAGGAAGAAAAGGCAAATAACAATGTGAATATTTATGCACTAAAAAGGCTAATTGCTGCAAATGGTCACTATCCAAAGGTGATGTTGCAAAATCAGGACCTAATGTTTGGATTTTTGGTATTTGGTAGTGTGAGAAGATGAAAATGGTGCAATGGGTGGCAATGTTGGAGGAGGTGGCCCACAATGTTTTCTTTGCATGGGATTGGTGTGATGCAGGTGCTAGTAATGGGGAAATTCCATCGTTGATTTGGCGAATGAGGCAGTTATCAACACTTGTTTGGGAGATGAAGTAATTGTCGGTGTTGAGTTGGGGTAATGTTCGCCCTGGTGGATTGTTTGGTTTATTTTTACCTTTTTATGCCATCTTTTTTCTTATTTTTTATTTTTTAAAATCAAAATTAAGGGTACACTAGTCCATCTATTTTTAAAGTCCACTTTTAAAAGGAACAGAATGTAACGGAAAGGATTATTTGCACAACAAAATGTTGACTTGTGGACTCCAATGCCAAAACCCAAAAGTTAGGTAATGATTTCGCAACATACCATTTGCGCCAATTAGTCATGATAAAAATCATTATTCAATGGCAAATAAACGGTGAACCTTTGTTTAAAATAGATATATTAACTAAATTCTTCATATTTTAAATTATCATTCGATAAAAAATAAAGAATATATAATTCGTAAAAAAAATTATCAGTAATTTTATGTTACAATAAGACTAGTTTAACGTCATATAATTATACAAGTCACCATTATTTATTTATCTTAAATTTTATTCAAGTATTTCATATTACAAAGCAATTACATACACTTAAATCTTCTTTTATTCCTATTGACTTGAATATAATGAAGTGTTTGTTATACTAAACTACTATGAAAAAAAATATTGGAAATCACCAATTTAATTTTAATTTTTAGGGACATAGATGCAATTTTCTCCAACTAAAACTAAGGGCATAATGGTCTTTTTAATAAAAAGGCTTTCAAAACTCTGATAGACTGATACTCACAGTTATGACATTTCATGAATATTGTAATCTATAAATAAAAAGTAAACAGATTACAGTCACATACCACAATTTATGAATTATAGTCACGTTCTAAATTACAAATCACACAACAAGCTCCAAATTTGAGATCCATTAACGGTTGGTGCCAAAAAAAGGGCAAATTTTTACGTGTCTCAAAATTCAAAAAATGGAAATTAATGGACAAAAAATGGAAAACAATGTTCAATGATTGTATAATTTTACGGGTGGCGTATAGAAATGGGAAAATTAGAAATCAATTGAAAGGATTGGTAAAGGAGGAAGACCAAAAGGCCGGCAATGAAGTGAATGAAATTTCAAGAAAGACGTAGTTTATCAAACTAGCTCATAATAATTATACTAGAAAATTTTACTCCGATTTTGTTTCTAAACCACTTTGAATGCATTTTCCTCGATTGCATGGATCTCTCTCTCTTCTGCACCCCCCGCACCCCCCAACACTCCAAGGTGGTGAGACAGACATTGGTGGTGGCCGAAGTTGGTTTTGTCCAAAAAATCAATGACCACTTGTATAAAGATTTGATTTTTTGGGGGAAATTGAGGAGAATCGGAGATGGAGATATGCGGATGTGCTGAATATGTCTGATTTTTTTAATTTTTATTGAAAAAATTATAAATACCTGATTTTTAAATGGAAACTTAAAAGTAGAAATTGAGATAAATTTTTCGACAAAAAATATACACTAAGGACCATTTGCACACAAAAAATAAAAATAAATTATGGACCATTTTTGCAAAATACCCAACAAATTTTATATGCCACGTGATCATTTCTCTTTTCCAACAGGACAACCAACCTAAACTAAAAAACAAAAACGAAAGATTTTATCCCTTGTTTTTCAAATTTTAACAAGTGAAGACACAGTTAACTCTCATCAAATCATTAATTCAGGTAGAGTCTCGCCGGAGGATAAGGGAGAAATTTAAGAAAAAATCAGCGAAAAGCTCACGTTTAAATGAGTAAAAATAATTATACAAAAAAGAAAACGGAAAATGACATAAACAAACAAAATGAGGAAAAAACAAATCTTGGAAACAAGAGATACAAAAATAATAAGCAGTGGAAAAATGAATCTACACATAAAATATGAAAAAGGCAGCCTTCCTTCTCCCCATTCTGCACAATTTATTTATTAAGTTCTTACCATTTCTGCGTATGCTACATACACTTGTGGCCTGTTCCATAATAATGTAGAAATTTAGCTAAAATCTTCATTTATTTTGGGTGCTTCCTTTGATGTTCATTATCCCGTACATACCTCCCTCCTTCAGATATTCCACATACCTTGAGAATTCCGGCTTTGCAGTTGCCTTCTTTCTTCGCCGGCCGGATTCGACAAAAATACTGAAAAACGGATGAATTTTGCTGACCTTTTTAGCTTGCTCCGCCGCTGCAGGAGTCAAGTTTTTCGGCGATGAATGGAAAATCTTAGCCGGCAAAGTTCTGGATTTGCTCAATTTAGGCACCAAAGGATCGGTAGGGGGCTCCGTCTCATCGGTTAATTGTTCGTAGCCCTGGCGACCTTTTCGTGTACTCAGAGCCCTAAACATGGCGACTAGAGATTGGATATTTAGTCAATATTTTGGGTTTGTTTGTAGTTGCAGTGCTTAGAAGAATTTGTAGTAGGGCATGAAAGTTATATAATATTTATTATGGGTCCTAAAGTCAAACGGAGATGATTGTATTTTAAATTTTCTTGAAAATAAAAGTTTGAAATCAGGACTAAAAGCCTCGAGTTGATCGAATTGGCATACTTGTCCAAATGGACGAAGCTCATACCAGGTTGGATTGAATGAAATAAAGAATACTCGCGTTGATATTATTGAGAAAAAAATATATTTTAAATGATGATGTGATGAGAAATATGTGGTTAAAAAATATGAAAAAGTCATTAATGTGATAAAAAATATTATTTTATTGAAAAATGTGTGGTTGAAAATAAATTTTGAAATAATGTATTTTAAAAGAATGCATACCAAACAGAGGCCAATGATCAAATTATTATTTAGCCCATGCTTGACGCATATTCTTTCAAAATACATTATTTCATAACTCATTTTCAATCACACATTTTTCAATAAGATAATATTTTTCATCACATCAATAATTTTTCTTTACTTTTTAATCACATATTACCCAATTCACATCGTATTACTATTGAAAATACATTCTTTTTTCAGTAATATCTATCAAACACAACATTAGGGTATGTCCGAGCCCTATTTTTTAGTTAAATACATTTTAAAATAGTAGATTGATGGAGAATGTGTGATTAAAAATAAAAGAATAGTTTTTGAATTACGTGTTATATTATTTTATTAAAAAATGTATTATTGAAAAGAAGAGAGAGAAATGTTTTTTAAAAAATTGAGGATCAAACAATGTCTTATTCAAAACACGTGACTCGGTTGGCTTCAAACTTCATAATTAGCTTGGGGCTACGTCAATGAAAGCAGTGTTAAGTTGAAATTTTGTTCGTTGACTTTTTAGTGCAAAATCAAACTTTTCATTAGGGTGAGAGGTTGCGTATCAAATAAATTGGCATTATTATAATAAAAATAATAATTAAAAGCCGTGAACATTTAGGTTTGAATGCGACATTTTAAAACTAGGTTTACAAGTTGCAAATATTTAAAAAACGAGGATAAAATTCATAAATATTTTGCGTCTCAAGATTATTATTATTACAAATAATAAATTACTATTAAGCCTCCGTTTGGAGCTCATTTTCAGTTCATTTGAAGAAAAAAATATGACCGTTAAATGTCAAATTTGGGTTCCACCTGGGAGATGAAAGTAAAAAAAAAGTGGCTTCCTTTTCATTTTCAACGACTATATTTTTCATTTTTTTGGATTAAAAATGTGTCCCAAACAGAGGCTAAATGAGTACGGACATTACAGGTACTTCTCACTAATAATAAGCTATTCAAAGTACTCGAAAATTTATGTAGAAAAATGCCACTGTAACAGAAGAATCTGGATAGATTCTTTGATAGAAGACAATGTGACAGGATGTAATTGGGTGAAAAAATTGATTGTATTTTAAATAATCCAATTATAAAACGTCATTTAACATTATGTCAACTATGGTATGATTCATGTCATGCGTTGATGAAACACATGAGAATGGATGTGGAGCATGTCTTTCAATAGTAATAAGTTAATATATCATTGTACAAAAATTGGTTAATCAATAAAAAAATTGAAATATTCATTTACTAAAAAATATTGATTATAATAAAATAAAATGACCAGTATGAATCTCTTAAATTACAAAATGTACAACTACTATCCAATCTCTTAAATTACAAAAACTAATTTCTTGTGTTCAATCGGTCAATGGTCAATGGTGGAGGCTGATGACTCATATTTGAAACATTCAAGAAATCATTTTTTTAAAATTAATTTCTAGATCACGAGAAACCAAATTCAAGTCAGAAAAGGGATTCATTAAAATTAATCAATGAGATAATGCGACTATAAAAAATAAAATTAATTAACACACGAAACTTCTCAATCAAATTAAACTTACCAAATATCAATATTCATGGTAATATGTTTATGTTGAATAAAAATTGAATTTGAGTGATGAATTTAAATCAAAAATAAAGTTATCAACCTCACCAAAAATTTAACAAAGTAACGGCAAGGAAATGAGTAACAAGCAAAAAGAAAAAAAAGAATGCCAAATCAATATCAAGAGAAATGAATGTAATGTCGAGGCAAGAGTTGAATTATTTGTCATTAAGTCGAATTTGTCCCGCAATGATGTATACAGATGATGCAATCAAATTTCAAGGTACATCAAAAATCTTCTTAGCACTCCAAAATACAAGATCAACGAACCAAAATTAGGTTATTGTACTCATTTTGAATGAAATGGAAAACAACTTTTATGCAAAGTTTCGATTAGAAAAATATGAAATTTTATATTATGCCATGATTGCATATCATTGGAATGATCAAATTAATGTCTCAAGAGTCTTATTTATAGAGGAAGAAATGTTGCGAGTGAAGTGACGCGTCCCAAAACTCAACAACCTTTGTCAACGGTCGCAATTTTTACTGTTGCTAGTCTATCGCCCTTATGTCGCTAGAGCATCATAAACAAAGACTCTTTCGCTCGTCTGTGGCTAGCCGTTGCTAAAGGCAAGCGACGGAATTAGATAAATAACCAGTCAATTTTTTTTTCTTTTTCCTTCCAAATTTAGGCCGTAATTTCCCATTTACCTGAAATTGACTTGGAGATTTCAAATATACTACGACAATGTACTCCACGAGCAGAATAAATTAGTCTATTTATTTTCATAATCTAACTATCGAATCAACTCCGAATATTTGCTCGAAATTGACACGAAAGATAATTTTACATATTTATACTCAACCAACTTTGAAAGAATAAACTGGCTTGAAGACCGTAGATAACAGTATAATCTTTCGAGAACCATACAATTGTTCATAAAAGAAGTCAAACCTAGACCAAAAAAATTGCCAAGTCGAACCTTGACTCAAAAAATTTTGCCGCTCGAGTCTCTACATATTAGCCTCACAGGGGCAGGCAGATCAACATGGTGCCGTGTGAGGTCCATGAATCCTATAGGATTTCTGATTTTTTTCCCATTTTTTTTTTTTTTCACTTTTCTTCAAGCAATGTGCACGACTTCTTCTTAGGAAGTCCAAATTCAAAATCAATCGTTGATTTATTCCCTCCCAAATATATAAAGCTCGTCAATTCCATTAAAATCTAACATCTGATCACTACTCAACCCGACGACGTCACCGTTGACCACAAATATTTAACTACCAGATCAACTCTATTCTCATCCCAAGTCTCAAACCACAATGAAAAATATCCAACTCTGCCCTTGTGTGATTATGAAAGTTAGACGACGCAAATTATCGTATACAACAGAAACAAAGTAACTACATAACTAAATAAATAGAACACGCTAGAGAAATAAATGCCTGCCATCTATTTTTACATTATTTTCATTAAAAATCTTCTAAATAGTTAATATTGATTTCACGGCATAAAGAAAAGATGACAGTATACAATCACTTGAATAACGTTTTCACCGGCTTATTTTCAAAACAATCTTTAAACCTTAGGTTGTTTTCCATTTTTCACAGAATAGCAATGCATAGTTTTTAAGCACAAGAAAATTACAAATGGAATATGTTAATTGGTTCTGATTGAGCCTTTTTACCAAATCTACATGCTTGAAAAGACTTGGAAGTGAATCAATGCCTCAAGCCATCCACAATGTAGGCCGCATACAGATCCCTGCAATCACAGCCACACAACCATGCAACAAATTAACACAAAGGAAAATTGCTCAAGAGTAGCCTACAAATCTATGATATTTCTATATCTAAGAATTTCGGGTGACTGACTCACGTGGAGTACTTGATAGCGTCGATTGCTGCTTCAGGAGGCAGAAAGTCTTCCACAACAACCGTCTTGTTCTCGTTCTTTTTGTCTATTCAGAATAAGTAAAGGATGTAGAACAAACACAAACAGAATACGTACATGGACGATATATTGTAGCCGGATCCAGATATTATCCTAACAAGTCAGAGGAAATTGTTTCAAGGACGAAATTGGAGAGAAAATGAAAGTGTTACTCTTCAAAATGATGTAATAGCCTTCTGTTCAATGATATTACAAGTTTACCCACAACTTCATCTTCTTCCTTCCTCCACCCACCTCCCCACCTCTGTCTCCACTATCCTCCCTCTCCCTCGCATTCGCTCTCTCCTACCCTTCTTTAGTAATTTATGTTCTTACTTGGGACCATAGGAACTCTCCTAGTTCCTACCTGATAGAAACCAGCTAGGGGGAGTCCTGAGGTCCTAAGTGAAACTAAAAAGAGGGGAGGTAATGATGGAGGCAGGAGGGGCAGTGGTGCAGGGGAGGCGGTGCAATGCAGTTGGAGAAGGTGAAGAGGGTAGGGGTCAAGGGCGGGGTGGATGTTGTAGGATAGCAATGTTTTTTGTATAGAAGAAGGCCTAATTTAATAAAAATAAAAATGAATTTTAGTGCAAAAGAAGGCTTAAGATGAAAGTACTCACATTTGACCTTCACCATTGAAGGTCCTTCAAAAAATTTGCCAGTATGTCATGCAAAGACTGCATATTAGTTTTCGAGGCCACAGGGCCTAATGGCGTGAGGGCTCTGATGATATTCTCATTCTCGATGCGAAGCCCTCTGATTCTGTGATTTGTCAGGGGACATCTGCCCATGCCTTTTAAGACCTTCCTTACCTAATGTAATCTGAACTCCGAAATTTTTGTTTTCAACAAATTCATAGTTTTCAAACAGAATAGCATAAAACGGTAATTACAAGTAATGCATGTTGATGGATACAGTCCTCAAAAAAGCGACGAATTTCAGCGAGGCGGTGTGGTGGAAGTTCCTTAATGTCCTTGTAATGCCGAAACTCGGGGTCATCGGCACATACTGCAATTATTTTGTCATCCCTTTCACCCTATAGAAAAGCTCACTTGAACAATTAGTTTTATAAACCAAATGACATCTGTTGGTATTTCACATGGAAGAATATCCTAGGAAATTCTGAAGGTCTACTACTGATTTTAAAGTATTAGATATAAGAAACATAGAAAAGCCGGTGATCTTGCTATCTCTCCGGCAGAAAAATTAGCGTTATCCTATAAAATTCTCTTCAAAAGGTATTATTAGTTAAAGTAGTATTGAGAATAGAGTCCTTGAATTTGGTTTATAAGGTGGTATGGGGACTGAAGCACACTTCATTTATTAAGACCTAGCCAAACATGTCTAATCTTAGAAGTTGATGTTAAGTAACTTTCTTTTTGCCCAAAGAAGTAAAAGTAACATAAAGTTCAAAAACTTAATTAATATAATATTTTTTTAATCCGCTTAGCAAAACATGCTTTAGTAATTACGTTGCACAAAATAAGGCATTCACCTGATCAATCATGGGCATCAATCCAATAGCACGTGCACGGAGATAAGTACCAGATAGTACAGGTTCCTGAAGGAATTAGGTTGTAAGCACTATTAGTGTAATTTCCTAACTGCAACACCAGAATAACACTTAAAAAGAAGAATTTTTAAACTTTAAAGCAACCTGCATCAGGATCAGAACATCCATGGGGTCACTGTCTTCACAAATTGTTCGTGGAATGAAACCATAGTTGTGTGGATAGACGACTGACGAGTACAGAACTCTATTGACCTATACAGAAGATATTTCATTCAGTTATTCAATTTAACTTCACAGATGGAGAATACAATCTGAAATCTAAACATAAAACGTGGATATATTCAAGAAAAACCAAGGAAAAGTTTTTTTTCTACTGGAAAGTTGAAAATATAGATGTGAACATCTAGAAGCGGATGCAGCGGTCATGTTACTTCATGGCAGTTCTGTGAAACAAAATCACATTTTAAAGAAGTAAATATAATAATGTGATATAAAATTCTATAGGACCACCATAATTTATTTTGAAATACACACAACATGAACATTTCATATCAGCATGTTGCGTAAGCAGTATATTTTGAAGTATAGATGAATCGATTTGCTTCATACTGTTGTTGCCCAAAATGGGATTTATTTCTTGACAAATATTTGTTGAAACGGAAGATGATGCAGTCCAAAGAAAGGCCTTTATCAATAAATGAGTAATTTCATAATGTCAGGGTGCACAGAGACACAGGAACAGCTCACTTTGATGAGGCCACTGGTTTTGTCAAGCTCGTACTTAACTTTGCTGCCTTTTCCAATTTCAACAACCTGCGACATAAATTTTACTCAATACATCACAACTGGTTCTTTTACATTATTGCTGCACATTCTTGATGTGTTACAAGCAAAATTTAACAAGCACGGTATAACAATCAGTGCATAATGAGATATATGACTAGGTGACTTAAGGAAAAACACAGTTCATCAACAGTAAAAAAACAAAATCATGGCCAACAGGAAAAGTGGATTAAGATTTTTCATCAATCAAAAGGGAACGCTCAAAGTGAGAGACAAGGTTAAAGAGATTGCTTTTCTGTAGGCCTAGAAACTTCTTCATTAATCACAAAAAAAAAAAGCAGCAGCAGCAGAAGAAGGGGGAGGTCAACCCAACAAATAGCATGTACCGTCACTCTAATCAAAGTAATGAATTACGCGAATTTATCAGTTAATAACGATTTTTCATTCTATAAGAGTACCCAGCACTTAAACAGAAGAAACACTCACACAGTTGAAAATTGCTGGTGCTTCAGGCCCTGAATAAATAGCAAATTCAGAACTTATAAGTTTCAACGCATGGTAAATAACACCAAGTATCAATTGCAGGAATAAATTAACAAGGTTCAGATAAAAACCGTGAGAATTAGAATAATTGAGCAGCGGTCTTAGATCTCCAAGGAGATGATGCTAGAGGGTCCAAAGATTAAGAAGTAATTCTTATAAACTTCACGCATTGCGTCATACCTTATATATTAATGGGAAAACTATAACAATATACAAGGCTGAAAGAAACCTCACCAATTTCCAAGTCATGCCATGGATGAGCAGCAACGGACCTTCGTGACATTGAAGAAAGAATTCTTTCATTGAGGACAACATGAGACTTCCCCGAACTCCTTTCACTTCCTTCTCCACTTTTATCCGCCATATTCAGCTAAATTCAAAAAGTTAAATATTAGCCAACTCTACATGTAAACTAGCTACAGGAATTACAATGCACAATTTGAATCGCATTCATCCAAAAAAAGGTCGAAGATTGACATACTTTGGCATAGAATTATCACAAAGGTCTAAATCGATATTCTGTCAATCTTTTCTTCCAATTTGACACCTAACATACATGACTGTCACACGAGACGCTCTTTAAGGGTAATTCAGTTCAGGTATGGCTTATACAATTAGACTGGTTGTATCATAACGTTAAAGGAAGGGAGGACTTTCTTTCATTTTTGTCTCCTGATCAAGGTATGGCTTATAGTATTAGACTGGTTGCATCATAGCGTTTAAGGAAGTGAGGACTTTCTTTCATTTTTGTCTCCTGATCATGATCCCCCTCTTTTACAATTAAAATTACCACACCTGTATAGTTCAGTATAACCACAGAGAGAGCCAATAATTCCATAATATTAGCTTAAAAATAGTACAAAATTTCATTTGAAAAGCTGCTTCAACTCAAAGTGAAGATTAAAAACAAGTTTCTTTCCTACTCCCACTCATCAAAATTTAAAATCAGAACCATAAATAGATGGAAACAAGCAAAATTGGATACAGGCATGATGATTGACTGACCGCCATCAAGTGATCAAAGAAGTATCAAAAACAGAAAAACCCATTCCAAAAAGAATTCATCAGTTGAGCCAGTCCAAAAAAAAAGTGAAAGTCGTTGTTACTCATCGGCACCTACTAACAACAAATTCATAATCAAGAAAGTATACCAAAACCGTATAGAAGATTTGTATACCAAAACCGTATAGAAGATTTGTGACTTACAAGAAGTTTTTGGTTGAGAGTGTGATTATTCTCTCCTCTTTTCTTCGCTTTTAATTTATTCTCTTAGCTTTATAGAAATGAAGGTGGTGGAACGAGTTTCGCATATTATATTGGAGGTCAATGTGAGTCGTCCGATTGTCTACTCATTTTCATCAACAGTTGCCACGTAATAGACAGATTTCTCGAACCTCTCGTCTAGAATTTTGTCACTGCCACAAGCCAATTGAGTAGTACCACGTGGCCATTTTTTTTTTTTTAAAATGTTCAACGCTCAGGAAACTACGCCCCATTTGGGCCTTTTTTATAAATTATTTTTTCTCAAATTCATTTTAATCACTTAACTTTTGTCAACTTTCAAAAATACAATTCATCAACTTTTATAAAAATTTACTAAAAATTGAACTTGAGCTAAAAGCCGTACTTGTAGGTTGGATTGAAGTTAAACAAGCAATCAGATTTCATTTTGCATTTTCAGTATATTTGTGCAACAAAATGTACACAAAATTTTACACAAGGTACGTACATACGATTTAAAATTTGACTATTTTATGCATTCACGACACTTGAATGAATATAAGAAACGATCCCCTTCACGAGGGCATTAAGAGAATTATTCCTTCAAAGTACAAGAATTTTCAAACATAACCCACTCCTTTTGAGTAGGGGTTATCCACTTTGCCAGGGATACATGGGCCAGTATTGCAACCATCGATTCTTTAATCATTCAACAATGGACATGCATAAAACTGTGTCATAAAGATAAAAAAATGATCCATCGATACTCCTCCGGCTGGCCTGCCAGCCCCATGTGGATCAACGATTCTTGGAGTTTTTTCTGTATACGCTCATAAACTTGGCCACAAATTCTACGTCATTAGATAACATTAGTAAGCCACAGTGTCTAGTTCAAAACGGGATAAGACTATAAGACAAAAAGAAGTTAAAATTTTACCAGTATAACTATAAATATACCAAATGTTCCCTAATATTTGGTCTTTTATGGTAAACTAGCATCACGAGATTGCATTCGCTATTGTGCAAGCATTCTATTTCAGTTAATAAGTAATGAAGAAAAACAAAATCAAGCCTAGTAGTTTAGTTAGATTCATAACAGCACCAACCAAAACTTGGTAGACTATTCTAGTCATTGAATGTCATCACCTCCTGGTTCAGCATCTGATATCTTTTTATTTGAGAATCGCCTTGAACATATCAGTTACACAGGAAGATTTCTCAAGAATTCCTACTGTTTTGCTAAGCTAAAAGTAAGTCAAACTTGCCAGTGAGTAAATTTTTGTTTCAAAACAAGATTCGATTGTTTACTTCTTGTAACTATAAAAAATATTATTAGCAAGGTAAGTGTTATTTCCAAATGAATATTTTACTTATTTCCAACTAAAACCAAGAAAAAAATAATTCAAGTGGTTGACACGCGTCGTGTAGATGCTGAATTGGTCGAGTCTACTTTTTACTTTTTTATTTTTTATTGAATTTTAAATCTTCTTAATATGTGAAGAGTTCATTTCTGAATACCTGCATTTTAGATTGAACGCGTTGTAATTTCTTTACGTTATTACAATACCTTGTATAACAAACTTTTATAAGTCTGCCTCACTGTTTCTAAACCAACTTTCACTTTCAATATTTTTTCATAAATTCTGCAAATTCTTAAAAGATAAGACTTAGATAAATGCTGTAAACCCATAATTAACCCATTAGTTAACTCTATTCTGAAAAACGGAAAAAAGATCATTTACTTGTCAAATTATTTATCAAGCCATGAAAAAGATTTAACCAAAAACAGAAACAAATCCTTTGTACGTTTTATGTCAGGCTAGACATAGATTAACTCCCGATACAGTAAAAGCAAGACATTAAGGAGGATCGATTCATTAAGTTCCCATTGAAATATCATCCACACAATAAAAAGCATGTGCCGTTGGTCGGTTATTAGCATAAATGCATGTAAGAGGCATGAATGTAAATAATATAGCTTTTCAAAATGGTTCTTGCAAGTACCTTCTAATTTTAGCAAGGCGTTTGTTCCAATGGGGAGTCTCTTATCCTGCAGATGACATTCGAATGAGCCAACCCCCCTCTCTCTCTCTCTCCATCTCTCAAAAAAATAAAATAAAAAAATAAAAACTCTAGTTCTTTTTCTTCTGCTAAATGTTGAAGTGAAGGACAAAACTTACATAGTAAGCATACCAATAATAAAGTTCCCTTTTCGAACTGGCCTCCACTCCCCGAAGGAATTGTTCAACAAGCTTCTGCATGTTTGAAATGTAACTATGTTATGAATAACTTGAACAGGTAGTCTATAGTATACAGACAAAAAAGCATTGGATATATTACCAGGAGAATCAGTTTCGGGTGAACAAACTCAGATAGAAGTTTCTGGATCTTTCCACGAATGACAAATAATCTGGTTAGAGCATGCACATTGACCATTAAAATCCAAATTTATTGCAAGTAAATCAAGTTGACTACGAGAGGATGTAACATATTTCACAAACTGTCTTTGGAAAGATATTCAGAAAGTTATTTTACAAATTTACAACTCATCTTCATAGAGAATCCTATTAAATATGTGTTCCTAATTATTAGCACCAGCAAATAAGACGAAGGATATCTCTATTTCTATAAGTTGACAATGTTCAATATTAATAGCATGGTTTTGCCAAAGGTTTTGGTCAAGAAAATTAGGACTGTTGTTTTAATTGTGAAATGTAAAGTTCAATATTAGATAGCATGGTTTTGCCAAAGGTTTTGGTCAAGAAATTTAAGACTGTTGTTTTAATTGTGATTGGTCGGGCTTTGGGTTTGCTTCCCAATGGCCATCGATTCGAATCCCCGCAGGGCTACTGAGTTGAGTACCCGATCGTAAACTTCATGGCCTCGTGGAATTAATCGAGTTGCGCACAAGTTGGCCCGAACATCCACGGTTATCAAAAAAAAAAAAGTGAACTGTAAGTTCAAAGTATTTCATCAACCAAATTCCAATAATAACACCCTGAAAAATGCAAACAATTATTATTTTATTTTTAACAATCTGACTTAAAATGTCATATTGGTACACGTCACAAACACAGACCCAAAGTAGAAAGCAAATTGTAAAATGTTTTACCTGTTAGGCAATGGATCAGCTAGAATATCTGCAGCAAGTTCAACTAGAGCCTCTTCCCATCCTATCGGAATTATTTGGTCCTCGGAAAAAGGATAGCTGAAAACATGCGATAATAAAGTGAAATGAAACACTAATAAACCTAATGCATCTCTTGTTAATGATCTTACTTGTGTGCTTTGCAGGCTTCAAGAGCCATTATCGCTCTCCTCAGGTTTTGCTTTGATTTTATTGCAATTTTAGCCGCAAAGTTCATGGATAATTCAAAACCTTCCTTTTTTGCTATCTGAATAAGAACTTCCATAATCTAAGCAATACCCAAAAAAAAAAAAAAAATAGAGTTAGGAAACTGGGTAAAATATGGTAAAAAAAGCTTTACCAGTGGCAATGGTATCTCTCTCACCTGCTATATGTCTATGCTAACACTAGAAGACACTACGTGTTTACACCAGCAGTATAGATTTAGTGACAAACATAGCTTTACACAACTCTTGGTCCTTGAAAATATTTTGTAACATTTCCCTGACAAACAAATCACTTCTGTGATTTGCCATTTTCACTATACAAAAAGTAAATTACTGTTTTGATTTCTATTTCAATAGCAATGAATGAAAATCATTTCTTGCATTTGAACGTGTCCAGGAAAATGACAATGTCACATCACCACATAACGACTCATAGAAGATCTAAATTTAGTCGCACAATATTTTGGACTGAACAAAAAACGACAAGTGGTAATAGTTAGGAACTGGGTTCTCCAAGTGAATGGTGACCTAATGTCAAAAAAAAAAAAAAATCAGTTGCGCTGGAAAATGGGTTCACAGTTGTTGTGTGTGAGAATTCATACACCTACATGAATTTGTGAATCAATAAGCTTAAAAATACATCAGCTAAGATCTAAAATCTACCTGCAAAACATCACAAATTTGAAATGACGATATGCTAAATAGAAAAACACAAACCATGGTAGTATTTTTTTTTCTTTTTTTTTTCTTTTTGAAATGTGAAAGGACATGAAGGATTATTTGGCCTACTTACTTCATGAGTCACAGGAGCTTCAACCTTGATAACTTTGCAGCGGCTTTTTACCGATTCAAGGATGTCTACATCATCTTCACAGCAGAGGATAAGTTTACAAGAATCAGAATAACAGTCCATGATCCATTTTACTAGGTGCTGTATGTTCTCTGCTGCTTTGTCAACATCGAAGAGAACCAATACTGTAATGGAAAGAATTTAATATAATGTCAGCTTTACAAAATGTGTATAGGAAGTCTCATAACAGTTATGTGATAGTGCAAGTTGACCTTTATAATCTGTCTTCATCCCAACCGTGCTAATTTCAGGGGGGACTGCATATTCACTGCTTATTTGCTTGACCAAAGCTGTTAGTGTATACGCACATTTAGGCTCCAAGTGAACATTGAGCTCCACATGGTGAGCACTTGAGCTTACAGGAACTACGACTTGCATGGGCCTTGATTCCTATCAAAATAGAACAAATTCGAAACAGGGCCTAAAAGTTTATACAGAAAGAGAATTCATAGGAAGGTTTAAAAGAGATTCACAGATTTCCAATGAAATGTTAAAATATTAAGATTTGGATCGATTGAAAATCATTTTATCAAATGTGCCTACCTAAATAAATATTTTGAATTGACCAACATAGACCCCTATCTATACATATTGAATCTTTTGAAATGCTTCCAGATTAATAGCACTCAAGACTGACTCATCTTATGTTTGCTTACCTAAAATGAAGATGACTGGAGGGGGCACAACGCACAAGTTTCTGGAACAAAAAAAAAAAAAATATGTTTCTTTGTACAATTATGCAAAAGAATGCTAAACTAAATGTGTCACATAATTGAACTTTATTTGTTTTGTAGTTACTTTCTTTTTATGTAGTACTTAGATATTACAAATCAATTAACGATAAAAAGATTTATTTCTCCCTTTAGAAAACAGCATAAACCTGAAAGATTAAGCCTTTCCAACTGAATCCGCTCTCATGTATCAAATAAAGGCCTAGAAAGAAAAAATTAAACAGAACGGATGGATTACAAATATACAATTCTAAGAGAAGAAGTGAAGGAAAGAAAAGATAAACACAAACTGCCCTTGTTCTCTAGCGGATCTACCATGTAGCTTTTATGTTTACAACTCTTTTATAAGTCGATTTGCGGTGAAAATGTAATAATTATGTTTAGTAGTTTAGTCTTACTAATACTGGCTAATAAATGAAATTCTTGTGTTAAGTATCTCTATAATTTAGTTGGATGAAGAACAGTGATTGATAATTCACACTAAATTAGTTTATTCTACAATAATGTAAGTTTATACTGCCAATATATATATCAAGATTTTAAGAATTGAAAGCGACCTGTGCAAGCGTGAAATCCTAAAGCTCCAAAGTTCATTCTGCCATCTAATTTCTGGCCCTGGGTAGTAGATAAAAGTGGATACTCTCTTTCCAGGATTGAGATTCTTATATAT
>CAIGRK010285668.1:0-11088 GCA_903798315.1 Fraxinus greggii | reverse complement strand
GTGAATAGGGTCCCAAATAACGAGAGAGAAGTAAAAAGCAAGTCCGATTTTGCCTATTCCTATTCCTAAATGGAATGGTACTTTACTTGACCATCGAAAATAAGTAATTTATTTCAAGTTTTAATTAACAAAAATTTGATTTATTTCAAAAGGTTTACATGTAAGTGAACATTTTTAAGCTTGTCCAAACCTGCTCATAGTGCTTGATGAAAAATTATGAATCTTTGTTTGAACATATATACATGCACACACCCACAAAAATGCACAAGTTTCGACCTTTATCAGTGTTAATTTATTTTCTATGCTTTGATAAAGTTGAAATGATTCTGAAATTATGAAGTGCTTCTAATTAAATGTAGGGAACCGGTTTATTCGGTTGCATTTAGCCCAAACGGTGAGTATTTGGCGAGTGGATCACTGGATAAATGCATGCACATATGGTCTGTGAAGGAAGCTAAGATTGTGAGAACTTTCAGTGGAAATGGTGGAATCTTTGAAGTTTGCTGGAACAAAGAAGGCGATAAGATTGCTGCCTGTTTTGCAAATAATGTGGTTTGCGTTATAGATTTTCGTATTTAGCAATAGAAGAACCTCTTTAAACTGCATCATGTCTGAAGCTCTTACTTTGGATCAGAGAATGGGTTGTCTGATGATGTTTTTAGGGTTTTGGTTTCTCTACAGATTTAGAAAATCTGGTATCTTTCTGAATCAAACATTCTTTAGTTTGATGAAAATTGTTTTTCCTGCGTCAATGTCATCGAATTCTCTACTCCCATGATATGTTTGGAAAGGAAGATTGGATATTACTTGACGGGTTAAGAATTGAAACAAAGTCAGTGGCAGACACATATTTTGAGTTGGGGGTACAATCAAACTTCCAAAAAAGTTGCGTGGAACTTTACATTCAAAAATTTACAGAAAAATAAAATTATACCCCATGTAAATTTACATTCGAAATTTTATATGGGCACAGATGCTTTTTTCGAATGTAAAATTTTGGAAGTTCTTTTATGTCATACCATACGTAAAATTTCTTAATAAAATGAAATAAACTATATTAAGAAATTTGTCGTTCAAAAATAATAAATATTAATGAAATAATTTTAAAAAATAAAGAAAGGATGCCTCTTTCTAGGATGCACGTTTGACGCACCTTTAACTATTTTTTATATCTATTTGGTCTGTGCGTTGTTAGTGATGTAAAAAAGTAGGTTGTGAGCACTTTGAAATTGTATAAAGTACGTAATATTTCGATTTCATTTGATATTCCGTACCGCCCCTTGCGTCTATCCCTAAACAAAGACGGTCTAAAATGATGAACAACATGAACAGTATAGTAAAATGCGTCACAAAATTGGCATTTGTTCTTTTCATACAACCTTGTAACTTATTAGCTCTAGAATCACTCATTGTATAATAGGCTTTCAATTCTCCGCTTAGGTTAAAATTTGATCTCCATTTGCTTATATGGTAGGCTATTTGATTTATTGAAGAAAGAGTTTAAAAAGAGGTTCATCTACGAGTTTTTAGTTATGAATTCGTGTAGTTAAAATATTTTTCTAAATTTTAATTTCCTGAGTTGTACTTTGATTTTTTTCCCAACATACTTTTGTATATTAGCTTCGAGAATTTCATAATGTTAATTTCTTGTTTGTGAAAAACAACTTTGTTTACAATTTTATTAAGGTAATTTACGCATGAGCATATAGTTTAAGGAACAATTAGTATAATTAAGAACCAGAAAAGAAAGGGGTGCAAAGAAGAGAAGAACTTGTAGCAAGAGGAAAATTAATGTTTAGTCATATATTTTGGTTGTTTATTACATTGAATAAGCTCCTCTATTTATGGAGTAAGAAAACTAAGAAGTTAAAATGAAATTAAAATTTTAATAATTATCAAAATATCAAAACAGATCTTATCAAATCTAATTAAATATACTTTAATCAAACTATACTTCTAAAATCATATCTAAATTCTATTTCTATTTTTATTCATAACATGATCTTTATCATTTTTCCCCGACTAAGAAAACTTGATTCTGGCGAAGTTGACTAGAATTTCATACTCCGATGAGGTCTATCTTTTGTCTTGACTAAACATCTGTAATGAACTCTGAATAACAACATATATCTAAACTTGTCCTAGGGAGGACGGTTTTTCTTAAGCATCTGAACTAATCATGTGATATCAATTGAATCTGTAAATCATCCCTGGTAATATGATATGATTAAGGGGGACGATATCTCTTTCTGACCAAATATCAATAGGGGACTCCAAAAAGTAACAACTCATGCACATCATCTATAAGATCTTAAACTGATTTCGCATGAAGACAAACAAAAGGATCTAGCATTGCAGACTGGTTTGTGAAAAAAAAGAAAAAGAAAAATGATTGCGAGAATGAAGGCTCGAATTGACCCTGATAAGGAAGCAATTCTTCTATATTGAAATATAACTTGCATTTAAGTGTGATGGCCAATCCAATTGATTTTCTCTATATGTATGTTCAAAAACTCTTTTCTTAACGTGTTTAGAAAATCAAATCAAAGAGACATGCAACAAAGAATAATAATCAAGAGAGTACCCTATCTTATATTGCACATCAAAAGTAAATTAAAAAATTCCGTGTTTGAAAATAATTTCTTTCTAACTTGGTATGAAATTTAGGAACAAAACAAAATGATGAACTAACACTGCATGTCGATAATTAGCAGATAACATCCTGATATCAATAGAAAAATTGTGCAAGCAAATAATTACCTTAGAAAAAACCTTTGCAACTTGAGGAGTATCGGTCATTTGAGGTAGTGTAACAACAAACTCTACTGTAAAAGCACATTCATAAGTAGGGAAATTGTTTGGCTGAGGTGTCAATACTAACGATAACTCATCAACTATATCATATTCAATTATG
The DNA here is from genome assembly GCA_903798315.1 of Fraxinus greggii. NCBI lineage: Eukaryota > Viridiplantae > Streptophyta > Magnoliopsida > Lamiales > Oleaceae > Fraxinus > Fraxinus greggii. The sequence continues at coordinate 8,174 of CAIGRK010285668.1, read as the reverse complement.
TCCAAGGCTGGTGTGAGGGGGATACGAGACCTGTCTTAAAACTTTCATCTTCACTATCAGAAAAGTTAATTGGTTCAACAATAAAAAAAAAAAAATCTCATTTTTTTTTCTTCAGAAAGTGGTCTAACACCAGACTTAGAAAGTGATTGTAAGGATGTAGACACTTTTGTATATAATTGATTAAGTTGAAGAGAAATGTACTAATGACTAGCGATAAGCTTCGTCTAATGATTGAGATTCAAGAATGTCTTCAGACAAAATTTCAGGACTCAAACCATCGATAGACTTAAATGCTGTGATGTGGGGAGCCTCATAAATAAAACAATTACCCAATAATTCTTTGAAGTGGTCAAAATACTCCCTTACAGTGGATGTACTGCAAAAAGTATTGATTCAAAAATTGAATTCGATAATACCCAAAGGCACACTTATTACTTAATATTCGTTTTATTTCATCCCACAAACTGATAGGGTGTTGACCTAGACGATTATGTAAATATAATCTCCAATAATTCTTAGCTGGACATTGATATAGTAGTGTAACAAATTTGATGCGAGTCACTTAAATTGTGCTGATGCTAGGAAATGGAATGCACGATATCACGATAGTGAGGATTCGGTGTATGTATAAGAGTTGCGGTAAGAGTTTGACATTTTTTTTTTTTATGAAGTAAAAAATGCAAATACAAATTGATTGTTTCAAATTAATCTATTAGATTTAAAACTGACAAGCCAATAAACCGAAATAAAAGTAAATTATCAACATAAAAGAAATTGGTATATCAAGGGACTCGAAAAAGTCAAATGTTGTTTCAATCATGGTTTTCAAGTTAACACTTCTACAATGGAAAGATGCACTGAATGGCTGATTCAATCCACAAAAGCAAATCAAGGGTCCTTTAAATGGTCTTACAAATGTCTTTTCTTTTGATTTTCTTTTCACTTTTCCCCCTTTATTTTATATTTTTCTTTTTGAGTTTTAACTAATCTAGGCGCTTGTTGGAGACTCATTTTTGGAAAGAATATATTTTGAATATTTTGATGAAAATGTGTGGTTAAAAAATAAGGAAAATTTTTAGATTTGAATATAATATTATTTTATTGAAAAATGTGTGTTTAAAATCAGAGAGAGAAAAATGTATTTTAAAAATAACGACGACAAAACTAGAGCCTAATAAACTCACTAAAGTCTATAATACTCTATTTCCAATAGAGAAGAAGCTGAAAACAGAGGAGTAAAAAGTTTCATTAGTCATTGAACTTTACATTCTGTCATGTGGTGGTTACTCAACTTTGTTATGCTTCTGAATGGTAACTAAACTTACAAAAAAAGCACTCCATCCATAACTCTCCCAATAAATGTTTGAATTGATGCTGACCTGGCTAGACGGAATCATATGTGTCAATTAACGTCGTTATTTCTTGCCACGTGAAGAAGTGTTGTGGAGAAAAAACGATTTCATCTCTAAAAATCAACACACACATCCGACCAATTCGTTTCCACCCGAAATCGAGAAATCAAAGAACCCTAGGATTCGATTTCCCCCAAATTTGCTTCGCTTACGACCGTGGAAAGAACCCTAGAAGTCGATTTCACCCAAGCACAGATTCAGTGGAAGGCTGGAAAAACCCAAATAACCGACCCTGCGTTGTTCCAATTCCCAAATTTCTAGTCAGTTCGATTTGTGAAGGAGAAAATCTCTCAAGCCCATCAACTTCCGCGTAGGTGCAGGTTGTATGATTTATTCCCTCGATTGTTCGGAAGAAGATTACTAATTATTAATTCCCTTGATTGTTCGAATTCGATGGTTCCGGAATTTGATATTGCCTGACGTTGGCCGTCTTCCAAGTAAAATAGACACCAGTTAGTAGTTAAATTTTTTCTGCCATTTATCGTTTCTGTGTATTTTGGAAGCAAATTTGTGTTGCTTTGCTAGTGTATTCTGTTATTGAAGAGTGCTGACTGAGTGTATATTGCAAAGGCCGATTGGGATTGAGTCACTGTCCTATAATGTAAACTCCAGTTGAATTTTCAGTTCCCGGCTGTGTTGCTTTGCTAGTGTATTCTGTTATTGAAGAGTGCTGATTGTGTTATTGAATTTTCAGTTCCCAGGCTGTGTTTTAGGTAGATGAAACTCCAATTGCCATATAGAGAAGTCTTCGTAGAGATGGATTAATACTGCATTGAGTAGATGTCATTCTTGTAGCTACACTGATATTGTTCGTACTATTCTGGAAAGCTGTTTCCTGAAACATTTTACTTGTTTATTATGATCAATACATTTCTGGTAGCTGCCATCAATGAAGTGTTGTGGCAAGTTTTTGAATAGAAGATTGGGACATTATTTGCTAAACAATTAACTTATTTGTAGTTTGATTGTTACAGTTGCCACTTATCCAAAATTTGAAGCGTTATGGTTGGGAAGAACAGGGGCATATGTCACAATTGTAGGAAGCCCGGGCACTACTTATCAGACTGCCCAACAAAGAAGCGATGCCCAAAATGCAGGTAGGGATTCGAGAAATGCATGGAGGTAGAGAAAAACACTTCAAACATAGGGAGATTGTTCTTATGTTGTACTAGGGATTGGGGTCACTTTGAGTGGAAGAATGAAGAACACTCTATTGCATGAACCATCTCCAATTGTCTGTGTTCTCCTTCTCAACAATCGCATACACCATAGGGTATATACAATCATTAGCATCCTAGCCCATAGCTGTTAACATAATTCCCCCAAAATAACCCCGCAAATGGCACCCATCAACGCAAACCACTTTCCTGCATCCAATTTTAAACCCGGCCTTGCACGAACTGAAGCATATATAGATACCTTTGAAAACTTGCTCATGTACGGATATCATTACTGTTGATCCCGGATTAGTCCTAAGTACCTCCGCAGCATATCTCCTCAGCAGTCCAAATTGTTCTTCCATTGTTCCAAACAATAATTCCTTAGCATACTGCCTCATCTTGTTTGCCACATTTCTACTTATCTCTGTCTTCAAATCATCCTTCACAGTCGCCAAAATGGACTTTGTTTTCCAATCGGGATCTGCCTTGAATTGTTCAATGTATCTATTCATCAAGAAGATGTAGTTACAATATCTATTGTGTTGGCTCCGTGTGCATGTGTGCTCCGATGTGTATGACTTCACTTGTATGATGTCCGTCGTATTCAACTTCGAGGCCCATATCCTCCAATTACACCCCATTTTACAAACTCCTTGAGCTCGTTTCTATTATTGCACTTTAACTTCACATTGTAACCATTCAAAGCACCATAATTTCTCATTGCAGCCCGAAAATTATCCATTGAGCGAAAGAGTTGTCCAACCTCAAACTGAGGATTCCTCATATCCGTCTCCGCAAAAAATTCTGGGAAGTGATAACCAACCTCTTCGTCCGATGAGCAAGCCAATAAAAACTCCTCAGATGAGGGGTATTCCAAGTCATCGTCTACTTCCTCCCTTACACACATCACCATTCCTTCGTTTCTTGCTTCATTCATGTCTGATCCAATTTCGATTCCATCTGTCACATTGTGCTCATACAACAAATCTCTTCCTCAGAAGCCATGTCAACCTCGGAATGAACGAAATCAGGGTCTTCGTCATACTCTGTCAGAAAAATGAAAACAACGGAATTATATACCTATGGTGTATACATAATAATCAATTCTATATCATTCACTCATCATGCTCATACATTCATAATCTCCCATTCTCAGGCAGTTTCCATGACATACTAATAAATAGAGCCGACATTGATGAACATAAACTGATCCTCTGGTTCAGAGAAAATTAAGACATAAGAGTACATTGCATCAATGTAAATTTACCTCCGTCTGCTCCTTCCATGCTTGCAAATATAACTTTCGACTACACTTCAGAGGCTACTCATGAATTTCATTTGCGGGATTCGGGGTTACGATTACGGGCATGTTTGTGGATTGTCGAATTCTTGAAGGAATTGGTGTAGGGTTCGCGATTTCAAAATTGGGTGAAATGGGTAAGTTGATGATGACGCTTTTTCAACAGAGCAAATGTGGAGGAATCGATTTGGGGGAAGGAGGGATTTCGATTTGGGGAAAGGAGGGATTTTGAATTTGGGAGAAATGGAGTTTAGGGATTTCAAGGAATTGCAATCTCATGGTTTTTGGGGATAAAAATGCATCCAACCTGGCCGTTATTCACGCCGTCGATGGTCGATCGGTTGCCGTCAAGCCAGGTCAGATCGTTTCAAATGGCTGAAAAGGTAGGTGGTGGATGGAGTGGTTAGTCTGTAAGTTCAGTGACCGTTGAGAGGCTAAATGAAGTTCGGTGACTATAAGATGACAATAGGTGAAGTTGAGTGACTAATGAAACTTTTTACTCGAAAACAGAGACTGGAAACTGAAAAAGGCAGAAACAGATCTACTATACCAATAAACGTTGTGAACGGCTACTGGCAATATGAAGTGGGATCTTAGAGAAGATGGATTGAATATGGAAGCAGAGGCGGTGAGGTTAGGGGAAAGCCAATGCGACAGTGGTAGCAGCGGTAGTTTTTTTGGTGATTAATTTGTGATTGTGGATTGTGATATGGATGTAATGTAGATGGAGGGGTTGGCAGCGGCTGAATGTGGGAGTGAAGAAGGCGATGGCGGTTGCGTCGTCGAGTTGGAAGATATGGTGGAGTGTCGATAGGCTATGGTTGATGAAGATGGTGGAATGTTGGTTGGCTGTTTGCTTTGTATATGGTGGATGTAGGGTGCTGAAGCTCGATGTGGTTGGCCGAGAGGATGAGCATTGCGTGTTGGGGTTCCGGAGGTAGAAGGGATCGGTGCCGGTGAATGTGGATCGATGTAGTGGCTGACAGCTGTTGGACTAGGGTTTGGATATGTGCGAGGGATGACTTTGGGCCAGGTTATAGGATGCAGGGTACTTTTAAAATTGGCATGTTCAAAACCCTTAGTTTTCACTTTGAATTTTCAACATTTGCATATTTTAACGACGACCTTTTGAATTATAAAAGACAAAGATGTCCATAAGTAAACAATGCAATTACAAAAACTATTTTTATCTAAAAGAGAATGCTACCATTTTAGTTAACAAGTAAAAATCAAATACTTCCCACGTAAAATTTCAAAACCAACTAACTTTTCTATCTGTTTATTCCAATACAGTTAAAAGCTTTCTCATTTTTCATCCGCTTCAAACTCAAAATCTCATAAATTGATCAAACGTTGAACTAGATTTTTTTTTCACGTCTATCATTTCAATTCGGTAAGTATAGTATATTTAATTTCATTTTCGTTAAATTAGAATACATTTCTATTCGATAAATCTTATTTCGACATATATCAACATATAGATAAATTTTTATAAATTTTTTTAACAGATCTATAACTTGTTTAAGTACAAATGAGAAAAAATTTCATCTGTAGTAACAGTCGGCTGTTGATGTTACAGCCGACCATAACAGCCGGTTGTTAAGTTGCTTTTTTTTTTTAAAATCATAACAGTCACTGGGCTCAGCTGATTTTTCGATAATTTTTTTTAAAATTAAAAATTATGTTTCGTCATGCAGATATGAGTGTGATTCCAGTCGTTACTTTGGTGATTTCGAATTGGATGAAAATGAGCAATGCGTATGGAAATGGTCAAGTAAACGTGGTGGTATGCCAATTTTCATAACATCGAGCACATCATATGTGGAAATATACCATGATTTACAAAACAAGCTGAAAGTCGATATCTTAGTACGATATGGAACTAAAATTTAAATTCAACAAGCATTCATCCATTCCAATTCTACCTATGAAGGTTGCTTCTGATGTTGAAGTGAATTATCTATTTGAAGTGAACAACATGCACACGACTCCTCTTTGCATGATTTTAGTGAGGAACAATGTTATCGAAGGTGAACACGAAGATTTGGATGGAGAGGATCACAATGCTAATGATTTTTGGGATACGGTGGAGATAGATCGGGAGGATGATGTGATTATTCCAGAAGCAGTTGTTCCTCATCATGATCTCGCTGTTATACATAGAATTCCATCAGTAGTTCAAGACGACGAAAATGATAATGAATTTATAAATGAGGATTTGATTGTTTTATCCCATCAAAGACATGAGTGGGGCTGCAGCGCAAGAGCTGGATCGAGTGTACCGTTATCTAATTCTTCACGAGTGGTTCCTGATGATGAGAATTTGTATGTCGAGCAATTGTTTGAAACAAAGAAAGATTTACAAGAAGCTGCGCACCGATTGCACTGAAATACAACTATGAATTCAAAGTAAAGAATTCAAACAAGTCATTGATGACAATTGTCTACATCGATAAAAGTTGCCGTTGGCGTTTACGAGCGACGAAGATGGACATGAATGATTTTTTTGTATTTCGTAAGTATACAAAGGGACATACTTGCGAAGTGGGTATTTGTCGAAATGATAATAGGTAAGCCCGAGCATGGTTTATTGGTCGACAATAATGCACAAGTATTAGGACATTCGGACATCATTAATGACGTCCGTCGAGAGTATGGAGTGGTTATGAGCTACCGAAGGTTTGGAAGGCCAAAGAATATGCATTGGAGGAGAGCTATGCTAAATTGGTTAGGTATTGCCATAACATGGGTACAACTAATTCTGGCTCTACATTTTTTATTAAGACGGAGGGCGATAATTGCTTTAAGTTTTTCTTCATGACTCTTGGATAATATATTCGGAAATTTTGAAATACGATGCGACCCCTAATTTTAGTCGATGGTACAACTCTGAAAGCTCGATATGGAGCTAATAATTTTTCTACATGTCAAAATGCCAACATCCAAATTTATCCTCTTGCACTTGGCATAGTCGATAGTGAAAATGATACGTCAATGTGTTGGTTCTTCACAAAGTCGGCAATCCAGCACCGAAGTCATGAAATCGTGAATCTACTTATAGGCGTCGATGATCATCCTTTTACCTATCTTGTGGTTGGCTCTGAAAAAGAAACAGAAAAATTAGGAAAAGGTGCATAGATAATTTAGCATAGCATATTTCACTAAAATCATAAAATATCACAACTCTGTCTCGAATGCCTTCTACATGGCATGGTCCATCTCCCTGAAGAGATTGGGGGTATGTCCCATCTACAAGCATCATCCTCTTCACCTCAACGTGAATGGGAAACGACTTACTATGACAACAATTCAGCTTCTTGCCAACCACATCCTCCGGCACGTCAATAGTACGCTTCTTACCCTCTGTCACGACCGACATCCTTTCCTCCTCCACCACCCCCTCTGCCTTAGGGCTTGCCATCTCCTTTGTCATCGAGGCCACCCTCTCTGTTCTGGGCATATCATCTGCCTTGGGAACCACCACCCCTCCGTCATCGAAGCCATTCCCTCCATCCTGGGCACTGCCACCTCCTCCGTCATCGGGGCCACCCCCATTGCCTCGGGCACCACCATCTCCTCAGCCATCAGGGCCACCCCTTCATCTTTTCCTCTTCTACTACCTCCCCCATTCCCATCGGGGCCATCCCTCCCACTTCACAGATAAAAAAATGATTTGAAAGTGTCATCATCTATCCACAATGGTGCGTGACCCAATCTCCACCACCTTTTTTGTCACCTCGTCTGTCACCCCATCATATGTCTACTATATCGTCTCGAAGCGCTGTGACCTTATCCTGAAGTTCGGCTACTTGGCCTCGTATCACTGCAACATCATGGTATAAACTTGATGCCTCACCGTTCATTCCTCGTCGCAGAGCCCTTACCTCCTCTCGTAGCACACCCACCTCCTCCGCCATAAATCCAGTCAGGCGGACATACATATTATGAATATAATGACTTTGACCATGTATAGGAGATCTACTATGAGAGAGGTGTCTGGATAGAGGAGAAGGAGATCTCATCGGCGGAGGTGATCATTGATCAACTGGATGTGTTCCTACATAAATGAGAACATTAAAAATTATTAACTTAGTTAAAATACGCTAACTCATACAAAATAGTAATCAATAAATTTTATTTAATTCACATACCCAATCTCGATCCAGGATGGAATCGAACATCTGGTCGTATCCTGTATGTGGAACGATTAATTCCCATACAAAACCTCGACCCTCATCTTCCTCCGTCGACAGCGTCAACTCAGTTAGGACTTCAAGCTAACAGTTCAACTAGTTAATGATC
>CAIGRK010285665.1:0-13620 GCA_903798315.1 Fraxinus greggii | reverse complement strand
TTTGTCTTTTAATCTATAAAAGATTATTGTGATGAATGATAAATATTTTTTGTTAAAGTAGAAATAAGCTTGTTTGACGTGACACTTACTAAAAGTACCCCAAGCATATGGAAGGAAAAATCTCCATTGGCAGGTAGCACAAGGTTTAGTGGCTGTATAATGTAGATAAGGTTTCGCAAGGGTATTATGGTAAAAGAACAAGTCAAAAGAAGACTTGTGAAAGATCTGCTAGAAGAGTAGTGCAAAATGGAAAAAACCCTGCTAGAAATGTGGAAGACCCGTGAAAGACGGGAACAACAAGGCATTGGTCAAAGTGAAACATATGAAGCAAATAACTCATTCAACTCCGTTGACTTGCTAATTTCTTTTAAACTCTTAGATCATAAGCCCCCTGTTTCAAGAAAAAATAATATTTTATATAGTGATTTTTAGAGAATGAGTAGTTAAAAAAGTAGAAAAAAATTTAGATTTACATAAAAGAAAAAATTATTACTTGAATGTATGATTGAAAATGAAGTGAGAACTACAGAGTTTTAATGTAAATGGATACAAATAAGGCTAAATAAATATAATAATTCATTGAATTTTTAATTCAATCACTACCTACTTAATTTATTCATTGTTAGACTAGCCGCCTCTTAGTCAGCATATCATATTTAGTCTATAAGTCAAACGGTACGATAAAAGGATATTTCTGCTTTGTTTGACGACCTGGGTTGTGCCACCACGAGCTAGCGTTGTTGACTTGATTCACTGAACTGATTATATGTCGAATTTCGTTTCGTTCATTATTCACGGCAATTTACATTAATGATATTATTATGTTTGGTATCAAGCAGTGAGAGGGACTTCGTAGTTAATTTGTGGTTAAACTTGCCGTCTATTTGACGGCATATGATATTTTGTAGATGAATTAAAAATAATTACCCAAAAAGGGACTCCATAAAAAGTATGGTAAACGTCATGTATTTTGAGGTATTGTCTAATATTGATGCATAAAAGCAAGGTTCATTTCGAAAAAATAATCTAAATCGTATCGATGGAGTCATTCCCTATCATCTTGATTCACATTCTTCTTTTGTCTTTACTTGTCGTATTCGGCAGTGCTGCAGACACTTTGACCTCAAATGCCAGCATCACCGGCAAAGAGACGTTGGTATCATCGGGGCAAAGATTTGAATTTGGCTTCTTTACCCGCGGTAATTTGAGCAAATGGTACTTAGGAATATGGTACAAGAAATTCCCAGAAATCGTTGTCTGGGTAGCAAACAGGGAAAGCCCATTAATGAATTCACCTGGAGTTCTAACAATCAACCCTGATGGAGATCTTATTCTCCTAAATGGTATGAGAGGCGTTGTATGGTCATCCAATACTTCGGGAAGAGTTCAGGGGTCAGTTGCACAGCTATTGGAATCTGGAAATCTTGTTCTCAGAAGAAAGGATGATAATTCAGAAAGATATTTCTGGCAAAGCTTTGATTTCCCATCTGATACGCTTTTACCAGGAATGAAAATGGGATGGAACTTGAGCACGGGAGTAAACAGGTATTTGACATCCTGGAAAGATGACGATGACCCCTCTCCTGGAGACGTCACTTTCAGAACAGACAATATTGGGATGCCTCAGCTAGTTCTTCGAAAAGGATCAGAAAAAATTTACCGAACTGGGGTATGGAATGGAGTTTGATTTAGTGGTACAGGTCCCCTGTCAGTAAACCCGGTTTTCATACCCATTTTTGTTTACAATAATGAAAACTTGTACTATATGTATGAATTCGGCGACCGTTCAATTATCAACAGGTTTATGGTAACTCAATCGGGTTTGGCAGAACGTCTTGTACTGCATGAAGGTGACTCCTCGTGGGACGTGTTTTACACATCACGAGATGATCAATGTGATGAATATGGAGTTTGTGGTGCTAATGGCATTTGCAATCTCGGCAACACACCAATTTGCAAGTGCTTATTTGGATATGTTCCTAAATTTCAGAGAGAATGGGATGTGCATGATTGGTCCAATGGTTGTGTGAGGAGAATTCCCTTGGATTGTCAGCAGGGAGGCTATTTAAAGGTAAGTAATGTGAAATTGCCCGATCTCCTCGAATATTCGCTAAACAAGAGCATGAGTGTCAGTGAATGTGAGTCAGAGTGCTTCAAGGACTGCTATTGCGTAGCCTATGCATATTCAGATATTCGTGGGAATGGTAGTGGCTGTTTCATGTGGTTTGGGAATCTGATTGATGCCCGGGAGATGCCTCAAACAAATAGTCAGCAAGATATCTATATACGGATGCCAGCTTCAGAACTCTGTGCGTACCCATTTCATTAACTAATTCATCTTTGTTTACGGATTTCATAAAATGCAGCCATTTTAGTTTCACCGGGAACTCAATCAAATTAATGAGTTAAATTTATCATGAGAGAAAGTTTCGATGTTTTTTTATACAACTCACATAATGAAGAAAAATAAATATCTCTTATCTAGGTATATTCATATGACAAATCTCATGATTAACGTTTTGACATTCAGACAATAAGAAGAAGACAAGACGTGTGCTCATTTATCTCTTATCATCACTACTTTCTGGAATTCTTATGCTCGGCTTCTTGATCTGGTGCTTTGTCCAGAGGAGCAAAGAGAAAAGAGGTGTGCAAACTTTTCCTCTCTCGACGAATTATTTTATTTTGCTGAACAAAATCCACACTTCTTCTCTCATCAAGTCAAATTCATATAAACCTTCAGCAGCAAATAAATTAATTGGTTTGCCACTGATCATTATCCTGACTAATTTCTTACAGGATCTGCGACCAATGAGATGGATATAGAGCTGCCAATTTTTGATCTTGTTACTATTATTACTGCAACTGAGAACTTCTCTTCAACAAATATGATTGGAGAAGGTGGTTTTGGAATCGTGTACAAGGTAATGAAGGTTAATTCATAAATTATTCTGCCGTAGTGAAAAGTGAAAGCAGCATCATGACATATAGAACTTTAAAACAATCTACAGGGCACATTATCGACGGGACAAGAAGTTGCAGTGAAGAGACTTTCAAAGAACTCTGGGCAAGGTCTTCAAGAGTTTAAGAATGAAGTAATTCTGATTGCCAAACTTCAACATCGAAATCTTGTCAGGCTTTTGGGATGTTGCCTTGAAGGAGATGAAAGGATGCTTATTTATGAGTATATGCCCAACGAAAGCTTGGACTATTTCATTTTCGGTCAATCCACTACTCTTGTTTGCTTTATGATGCAATACATATTCACAAGTCACAAAGTGCACTCTTTTAGTATGAAACTGATTTATTACTAGTAATAGTGGCTGTCAACTAAGATGGACTAATAAGTTGCAGATAAACATAGAAAAGCATTACTTACATGGAAAAAGAGGTTGGAAATTGTTATGGGCATTTCAAGAGGACTTCTTTACCTTCACCAAGACTCTAGACTGAGAATTATTCACAGAGATCTTAAGGCGAGCAACATTTTGCTAGATAGTGACTTAAACCCCAAAATTTCTGATTTTGGCCTTGCAAGAAGTTTTGGTGGAGATCAAACTGCGAGCAATACAAAGCGAGTAGTTGGAACACAGTAAGTTCCATACCAACCAGACTTTCAAGCAAATGTATAATATCTAGAATCTAATATTATGTTCATGCAGTGGCTATATGTCGCCTGAATATGTTGTTGACGGGATATTCTCTGTGAAATCTGACGTCTTCAGTTTTGGAGTGCTTTTACTAGAGATAATAAGTGGCAAAAAGAATCGAACATTTCATCATCCTGAACATCATCACAATCTTTTAGGTCATGTAAGTCCTACAATGCAAGACCTCCATTCTCTCCTTATCCAATCTTCCTGTACAAATATTAACTTGCATCTGTTCATATCTCAGACTTGGTTGTTGTGGAGAGAAGGCAGGGCGTTGGAACTAGTTGATAACATATCGTTCGTCGAATCTGAAGCACTAAGATGTATTCAAGTAGGTCTACTATGTGTTCAAAAACTTTCAGACGACAGGCCAACAATGCAATCAGTTGTTGTAATGGTGAGCAACGACAGTGTGACGTTGCCACAACCTAAAGAGCCCGGTTTTTTCATAGAAAGGAGTTACACTGAAACGTATACCTCAACAAGTGAGGGAAAATTCGTAACAGATAATGGGATGACAATGAGTGAGCTGGAAGCAAGATAAAGAAGGTGCATACATGTTGCCATGTGAATGAGTTGCTTACCAAGGAATAGTTACTAATTGAGTTGGGTCCTCCTAGATAGTATAGGATGATGAACAATATGTAGAAGCCTATTTAGAATTGGAATTTTATAGTCAAGTACCCTAAATAATGCGTGTTTGAAAGTAATTCGTCGTAAAGGGTTGATAAGAATAAAGATCTTTTGATGCAGGATGAATAGAATTTAGGATGAATTAGAATTATAGCCAAGAAGAAGCGAGAAGAAGAAGAAGAAAAGGGGAGGGGAGGGAGAAAACGGCTGCAAGCCACTATTCAATTCATCATAATCATCAACTTATATGTAGAAGCCTATTTAGAATTGGAATTTTATAGTCAAGTACCCTAAATAATGCGTGTTTGAAAGTAATTCGTCGTAAAGGGTTGATAAGAATAAAGATCTTTTCTTCCAAAATTTGCTCAAATCTCAGCTAGTGTTTGTCATTCCAAATGTAGAATTTATCATTTTTGTCCCTCAACCGGGCAGAACTAGAGAATTTTTTCCCTTTCATTGTCTTCTTGTTCGTCATATTTAAATTTCGCATTGGCATTCAAAATTCTCTCTATAGCTCTAGACAAGATAAAACTAGTGTTGCTTTCTATTCCACCTTGAATAACCATAGTAGGTACATGAGATTTTCTCCCTGTCCCACAGTCACGTTTTCAGCCATGATTTTTCAGTGTTAACTTTTCCAATCTAAAGCAGAAACTATTTAGTGTTAGCTCAATTGTTGTTCAAAAACTACCACAATCGGCCAACAATGACTTCACTTGTTGTCACGTGGGACAACAAGGCTTGCTTGTAATCATTTTAGACAGAGTGATGAATAATAATAAAATTCGAGTTCTTGCTAATCTCTATTACTGTGTTGTTATTCCAAGTTGTATGAAAGCTGGTGTCGTATCATCTTTGTCGCTCATTGCCTTCTTGCTCAGCATATAATAATTCTGAATTAGCATTTAGACTTCTCTCCACAGCTCCAGCCAAGCTAAAATTCCTTAGGCCCATTTGGCTGGTCGTTTGAAAAAAGAAAAGCTACTTCTGAGATTAAAAAGTTGTTTTTAGCATATATGAATAACTTTTTGAAAGTATTTTGTCTAGTTAGAAGAGCTTTCAGAGAAAAGTAAGTTTAAAGTGCTTCCTCATGAAACTTTTCTACAAAAAGAAGAGGCAAAAGTCATTCCAAACAAGCGCTTATTGACTGTCACTCCAGCGTCCACCAGTAACAGCTGTTGGTTTCACGCACATAGAATTTCCTCCCTTTTTGATCCTTGCAATGATTTTTCCAATGTTATTTTTTCCTTCTTATTTTTTTTCCTAATCTTGTACGTAGGGTTTTTGGAAGTATGCGTTTGCAGCTTCAGTCTTTTGTGATGGATGATCGATATAACTAAGGGTGGTGATCACAAGGTAAGTGATCACATAATGGTGATTATTTCATCTTACTTACCAAGGTTATGACTATATAAATACATAATGACTGTGATTTGATCTTGGTAATTATGTTGTTTGGGATCATGTTTAAAGGTAAATTTCTGTTAATCTACGTTAGAAAATAACCACAAAATCTTTAAAGTTCAAATTTCCAAAAGGTCATCTTGGAGATTATGTAATACTTACTCTGAAATACTTTTATGCAGTAATGATATTTTTTGTCTCTCTCTCCAACTTCAGATTCTTATCCAATGATCCAGGACAAAATCCCAGACGAGGAGAATAAAATCTAAAGGGTTTTTTCCAAGTCAAATTTTAAAGTAAGTAAACAACAAATCCATGGGTATTTGAATCCGAGTATCCAAGAAAAAGCATAATATTAGATGGAAGATCCTTTTGAACAAGTTCGTGATAAAATTAATTTATCAAGTTGATAAAAAATCTATGGGCGTTCCCATTTCTTATTAAGTTAACTGATCACTTTGCTATGTAAGAAGTTGTTTTGTTAAGTGTATACACGCTTTCTATAAAAATTAATTTAGACATATTGGTCATCTAATGAGAGGCTATGCGATAATAAGATCTTGCTTAGGGTAAGTCACATAATGCACATCTTTCTTTTGCCCTTCTAGGCTATCATAAAATAAAGAAATGGTTAACATATTAAAGATAATTACTTATCTATAAAATACTTCCAAACTAGAGAGCGTACAGAGAACTTTTTAAAAACTTATAACAATCAATCAATGTTGCACAAAATGAGAGATGTTGTAATTTTTCTGTGTGTAATACTGAATGAGCTTTTAATTTACTATACTAATTGGAATGTATCTTAAAAATGTCTAGTTGATTATTCGTGATCATATTTGGAATATAGGGCTTTGCATTTAAGTCCACTTTCTTGATGAGATGATTAAGTATAGGTTTAGTAGGTTTTCATTATGCCTAAAAAATGAAGTTATTCCTCATCAAGAGCAGTCTTTGGATCGTGCAAATATGCAGGGCATTTGCAGCAGCTTCGGGATGACCGGAGACTCTTAAAAAGTTTATTGGCCAATTATAGGTTCGAGAAGTAATCTTTGATTAATTTTAACCTTGTATTTCATTTAACTTAGAAGAATGTAAGTTCTAAAAGTGTTTGCCATTAGTTATATGAATTGTATTAAGCTACTGACCAATTCATATGATTTTTCTACAGTATGAAAGCAATGACTGGCTTATTGCAATTGTAACAGTGACATCTGTGATTATATATTGCAGCTGCACCTTGTTAAATGCTTCTTTTGAACAAATGAAAGTCTCTTATTGTATTTATTATGAGAAAAATCCCTTTATTTTTATCATATAAGCATAAAAAATTAGATACTCAGTTGGGTCAATCGCGCTGACAAATATGAAACATTTGACTAATTGTGTAAAAGTTGTGGCATAAGGGATTTTTTAATCTAAATGGTTAGACACTTAGACATGGAAATGTAACTTGATAGGCTATGGGGAGTGAATACACAACTTATAATCTTATAAAGAGCTCAAACTTCTCTGCATGATGTTTATAGTATCAAAAATAAATTCAAAGTCCCACATAGAACCGAGGCTATCTGAAGAAGATGAGCTATAATTCTAAATAGAGACGTTGATGGCAGAGAGTCGATGAAGACGGTGGTGGTAGTAACATAGGTGACAAACGTGAAAATGAACTAATTAGGCCTAGTTAAAACTATGGTGACAGGGAGCGGACGAGGTGGTGAAGACGGTTGTGGGAGTAAGTAGGATTATTTTTTTTCCTTGCTCTAAAATTTTAGTATAGCATGGGTATTATGGGAAAAGAATAAGTCAAAAGTACTTGCTTGTAGAATTCTGAAAATCTTAATACATATAGACTAAGGCCCTGTTTGATTGGCCATTATTTTTCATGAAAAATGGAAAATAAATTCTAATTTTCACTTTTGTCTTGTTTGATACATTTTTTTTTACATGGAATTTATTTTCTTGGTTTGGCTCACATATTCACATTTTTCTCGGTTTTGAGGAAACCCAATTTCCACCAATTTGATGGAATTGATTATCTAGCTTTTTTTTTTGGGCAATTGAAAAAAATTATAGACACAATGGTAAAAAAATTTATCACTTTTATTGACAATTTCCATACAAAACAAAGCCAAACGAATGGTATTCGGTATTTTAAATTTTTTTCAAATTTTTTTTGGCAATTGGAACAAATTCTAGATCTAATGGTAAAAAAAAATTATCACTTAATGGACAATTTCCATGAAAAACGAAGCGAAACGACACCAAACTTTCAATATTTTTCAGGTGAAAAATTATACCAATCAAACACAATTAATTACAATTCCAGCAAAACAATTCTAGGCAATTTAATTCCATGTAATTCATTTTCTTTCCACCCAAATTCCACCTTTGTAATCATACGGACCCTAACTTTGACATCATGACTAACATTTTTGTGAGTTGATAGTATTTTATACATTGATTTTGGTAATACTTTAAACAATTAATGACACAAATTTTGACAACTCACGTAATATCAATAACAATGTCAACTAGAAATACACATATAGATTAAGGGCGTGTTCAGTAGAGATTAAAAGTCAACTAAAATGAAAATAGCCGTTATTAGGTCCCACTCATCTAATAAAAGTCAACGATAACAACTAATTTTTCAATTTTAATTCGATTTTAATCTCTACCGAATACGCCTTAATTCTATTTTTTAAGGAATTAGTCAAACGTGTACTTAACTTGAAAACGACGTCTCACTACACTTTTGACTCGTGCTATAAGTGCTCGAAGTTTTTTTTTTCTTGAGCATTGACTTTTAAAACTTGGCAAAGTCTTCTTTCGTAATTGTTGCGGCTATAAATATAAATACAAATACCAATAATGTCTACAAAAATAAAACACAGTCAGAGGGTCTGCTCTGCAACAGCTGAATCATACAAGCCAATGAAGATTTTGCCTTCCCTATTCTTTCACATTGTTTTCTTGTCTTTGCTTTTGGAGTTCTGCAGTGCTCTTGATATTTTAACCTCAAATGCAACCATCACCAATGGCAAGACTCTGGTATCCTTAGGCCAAAGCTTTGAATTAGGCTTCTTTTCACCCAGTAATTCGAGTAAATGGTACATAGGAATATGGTACAAGAAATATCCAGAAGTCGTCGTGTGGATTGCAAATAGGGAAAATCCATTAGGGAATTCATCTGGAGTTCTAACTATTAGCCCTGATGGAGATCTCGTTCTCCTGAATGCTACGACAGGTGTTGTATGGTCATCAAATTCTTCGAGAATTGAACCAGGGTCAGTTGCACAGCTATTAGAATGCGGCAACCTTGTTCTCAGGAAAAAGGATGACAATACAGAAAGGAATATATGGCAGAGCTTTGATTTCCCATCTGATACGCTTTTATCAGGAATGAAAATGGGATGGAACCTGAGCACCGGTGCAAACAGGTATCTAACGTCATGGAAAGATGAGAGTGACCCCTCTCCTGGAGACATCACTTACAGAATTGATCATAATGGGATGCCTCAATTTGTTCTTCGGAAGGGATCAAAAAAGATTTTCAGGACAGGTCCCTGGAATGGAATTCGATTTAGTGGTACCGGTGTCCCATCAAACATACTTTTCAAAGTAATTTTCGTTTACGAAAATGAAGATCTGTACTATATGTATGAGGTCAGTGGTGATTCAATTATCACCAGGCTTGCAGTTAATCAATCAGGTTTACTTCAGCGTTTGGTACTTAACAAAGGGGATTCCTCATGGACCACTATGTATTCTTCACAAAATGATCCATGCGATGAATATGGAGTTTGTGGTGCTAATGGAATTTGCAAAATCAGCAGTAGACCAATTTGTGAGTGTTTATATGGATTTGTTCCTAAATCTAAGAGAGAATGGAATGTCCTTCGTTGGTCAACTGGATGTGTGAGGAGAATTCCCTTGAATTGCCAGCAGGGAGAAGGATTTATAAAGCTCAGAAGTGTTAAATTACCGGATCTTCTGCAGTTTTCTTTGAACAAAAGCTTGAGTCTAGTGGAATGTGAGGCAGAATGCTTGAAGAACTGCAATTGTATAGCGTATGCAAATTCAGATATTCGTAAAGGTAGTAGAGGCTGTTTCATGTGGTTCGGGGATCTGATTGATATTCGAGAATTTTATGAAGGTAATGAGCAAGATATCTATATACGAATGCCCGCTTCAGAACTTGGTAAGTACACTTCGTATTAACTAATTACTTTACTGTTATCAGATTGCTCATAATACTAATTTCTCCCAGGAACTCAGACAAATTTATCAGTAGTTCTATTTATCTTCGGACACAATTTAGTTGTTTTTGTATGGCGGACATATGATCCAGCTAATATGGTAAACGACCATGATTAATTAACTTTTTGACATTCAGGACATAATAAAAAGACGAGAGCGGTGCTCATTACCATGGTATCATCACTTTCTGGAATTCTTATCCTCTGCTTCATGATCTGGTGTCTTATCCAGAAGAGCAAAAAGAAAAGAGGTATGCAAACTTGTAGTATTACTTACTTTTATAGCAGAAAACTATACCATCTTTCAGCAGCAATTGAGTTAACTAGTTTGCCATTGATCATTATTCAACTCATTTTTTACAGCATCCGAGAACAATGGAAAAGATATAGAGCTGCCATTGTTTGATCTGAATATAATAACTACTGCAACTAAGAACTTCTCTTCAACAAATATGATTGGAGAAGGTGGTTTTGGAATCGTGTATAAGGTAAGAAACACCAAGTTATGAATGATGATTTACCTGTAGGAAAAAATGTGAGCACTGTCTATATGAAAGAATCGTTAAACAATCTACAGGGTACGTTTTCAACAGGGCAACAAATAGCAGTGAAAAGACTTTCAAAGAATTCTGGACAAGGAATTCAAGAGTTTAAGAATGAAGTAATGCTCATTGCCAAACTTCAACATCGTAATCTTGTGAGGCTTTTGGGATGTTGCTTTGAAGGAGATGAAAGGATGCTTATTTACGAGTATATGCCCAACAAAAGTTTGGATTATTTCATTTTCGGTCAATCTTCTTCTCTTACTCTCCTACGGATAACTAATAAGATAACTTTCATAATTATAAAATAACAGTTACTGTCAGCTAAGTTGTATTAATATGTTGCAGATCAGGATAGAAAAGCATTACTTACGTGGCAGAAGCGCTTCGAAGTTGCTATGGGCATATCAAGAGGACTTCTTTACCTTCACCAGGATTCTAGACTAAGAATTATTCATAGAGATCTCAAAACCAGCAATATTTTGCTCGACTGTGATTTGAACCCCAAAATTTCTGACTTTGGCATCGCAAGAAGTTTCGATGAAGATCTAACAGAAATCAAGACCAAGCGAGTTATCGGAACATTGTGAGTTCTACTAGTTAATCAAGATTACTCTTTTGGGCAATGCGGATAAGACTATTTCTCGAAGCTAATGTTATGTTTATGCAGTGGCTATATGTCGCCTGAATACGCTGTTGATGGGAAATATTCAGTGAAATCAGATGTCTTCAGTTTTGGAGTGCTTTTGCTGGAAATAGTGAGTGGCAAAAAGAATCGATCATTTCATCATCCTGACCATCATCATAATCTTTTAGGCCATGTAAGTCATATAATGCAATCTTATCCGATCTTTCTATTCAAATGATTGACTTGCATCTATTTCTTTTTCAGGCATGGTTGTTATTCAAAGAAGGCAAGGCATTGGAACTGGTCGACCACATTTCTGAACTATCGTTCGTTGAATCTGAAGTTCTTAGATGTATTCATGTAGGTCTACTGTGTGTTCAAAAACTACCACAAGACAGGCCAACAATGGCATCAGTTGTTGTCATGTTGAGCAAAGAGGGCGAAGCATTGCCACAACCTAAAGAGCCTGGTTTTTTCGTGGAGAGAAGTTGCACTGAAACGGAAACGTCAACAAGTGAAGAGAGAAGCATCAGTCAAAATATAGTAACAATAACTGTGCTGGAAGCAAGATAATGAATGTGTACGTGCTGCTATGTAAACAACACTGTTATTGGAGCAAATCTTTATTTTTAATTTTGAGAGTTCTGTATGCAGAACCATAAAACAATCGAAACCTTATTGATTCCAATTAAATACAGGTACAGGATCAACTTCCAGTATATGTTGATTCTAAGAATATCAAAAATTAGGCATCAAAATCTCATTCATTAACGCACGAATATTGAGAATTCGGACTTGTTGATCTAGGGTATAAAATACCTAGAATTAAATTTGGAAAATTCCAATAAATATTTTTATTTAATAAATAATTGATCTACCATAAAAGCCCGATTTATTGCTTAAATAGTAAAATCTTGAGAAAAAAATCCTAGTGACTAATTGATGCAGAACAGTTAGAAAATAAAATTATAAATCGTTTGAAAAAAGAGGAGAAATAAGAAAGATCTACGAAAACACACATAACTTTTAGCGCGAATGTCGAGTGAGTACAATCCAGAAGCCTTCTTCAATTCTCTACAGTTTTGCAGGATGGCAATTGACCTTTGACCAACATCGTAAACCTTTCGGGATCAAATTTCATCCCTTAGGGTCCATTTTAACAATTTTTTTGTTTTGAGCCAATTTAAGAGAATTTCGTCACTGGGGCAATTTTTTTTAGATTTATTCAGATTTGTATACCAAATTAGTGTTTTGTTTCGATTGGAATTCATTTTAACTCTTTAAATATATGTCAAGTGTTTGAAAACACTACAAACATTTTTTTGATTAACAATATTTCAGTTTTTCATTTAATTGGTGGATTCCAATATTTCTCACGTCCATTCAAGAGAAATTTGAGCAACCCCATTTATGTATTACGAACAAAACCCTTTCATTATTATTAACGTTTACGGCCTCCACCACTAAAATGACAAATTACCCTTAAATAAAACCATTTATCTGGTCAACACTCCATATCTCCTATTGCAGAGGACAAGTAGTAAAAAGGTTAACACAGATACAAATATTTCCTCAATATCTTATTCGTTCATCACAAAATATTTTCATTATGCATCGAGGGGGGAAAAAAATCTCCACTGATTTTGACTATGAAGGTTAACCAACTTGACTGGCACCTTAAAAAAGGTGTTGTACATTTGCATGTAAGTTTGACTAAACAAACTAAGTCAAACATGCTTTTGATAGTGAAATCTGCGACTCTACTATATTTTCACAAGTCCACACAAAGCTTTTGTTTACCAGTCGGACGCAATTAATATATAGAAATGCTACATCTATATATATAGATACTTTATAGATATTCACAATGGAGTGGGTGTGACACGACATGTCTCAAATCATTCTAATGGATCTCGACATGTGTTGTGCGCCAATGATAGATACCAGCTAAGTGCTGGACCCACCACCAAGGCAACTAAGACTTGCTTAAACTGTGACACACTTTAATAAAAATTTTGACAAAGTTTCCCCTGTAATATGGACTAAAACTACCTGAACAATAGTCAATGATTTCAAACCAATACATATAATTCTAAAAGAGGGTACATCAGCCCCTTCAAAACTCAAACTAGTTAAAATACAATACGGGGAATTCAACTTTTACAAATATTTTACAAACAAAATCCCAAATGTACTCAAAATACCCAAAATGCAGTGAGCCCATGATATGGATACACGAATTACATTTTGACCTTTTGACACAACATGCATGTATCTCAAAAGAAATNGACCCACCACCAAGGCAACTATAACTTACTAAACTGTGACAAATTTTAATAAAAATTTTGACAGAGTTTAAATAAGTCGTAGTTGCTTTGGTGGTGGGTCCAGCACTTAGCTGGTATCTATCATGGCGCACGACATGTTCATAGAGTCAACTTGTATTACATTTATTTTGATTTCTTTCTCAACATATTTTGTAATTGAAGGTCATG